>JAIPMN010065466.1:0-11245 GCA_020650975.1 Apostichopus californicus
GCTACACAGTTAAGGACCCTCTCGGAGTGCCGTGAGCGCTATGCTCCGTTATGGTATCTTAGATACGTTTGCATAATTTTGCACCAATATTTTTAATATACAAACTTGGTGTTATACTTTAAACTATCAACTATGAGTTAAGTGCGCTGATATATAGTGGTGAACTCTGACCTTTTACTTAAAAACAAATGAAACAGCAATGATAAACAAGTAGTGTATGCGTTATACGCAAAATGCAATATAGAAAGAAGGAACAACTTGATAATTCACTACGGAACCAAAACGAAGAACACCGATATGACACAAGTTCACAAACCATGCATCACCATGTCAGTAGTATCGATGACAATTTGAGAAATATAAGAAGTTTAAAAGGACCGGTTTTGTGCCAAACACCGCGGTATCTTATACCAAAAGATTCTCCAAAACCAAACCGTTCGTAAACATTAACTCTTCCACCAATTAACGCTTTATACCATTAATTAATATATATCCGAATAAAATATGCTTGTTCAAAATGGCCAAGTTCTAGTAGATTTTATTAAATTTGATATAGAATCGAATTATACAACAGATACGATTGAAATCATGTTTCTTATTTTATATCATTTCAAAGCAAAAACTAAATTCTAATCCATGCACAGATGTTTTTGTCCATTACAGATTTATTTCATGTATACGTTCCTAAAATTTACTCTTCCACCAAGTGACGCTTTATACCATTAATTAATATATATATATATCCGAATAAAATATGCTTGGTTCAAAATGGTCAAGTACTATTAGATTTTATTAAATTTGATATAGAATCGAATTATACAACAGATACGAATGAAATTATCTTTCTTATTTTGTGTAATTTCAAATTAAGCAGAAACTAAACTATAATCCATGCACTGATGTTTTTGTCCATTAAAGAGTTCTTTCATGTACGTTTCTTCATTCTACCAGCTGATTACCAACGTTTCATTCCCTTTCAGTCTCGTATGGGACATAGGCAACATTGTCGACAATTTCGGAATCTGTCTGATCCAGAACCTTCTTGCCACTGTTCGGCTCCGCGTAATAGTAAACATTGTCAGGCATCTTTTGGTCATTGGCGACCTTAGCTTCATCTTGTCTTGAGGTATTCTTCTGCATAAAACTTGGTTTTCCTTTCCTCGATAATTTGCAGTAAAGCAAAATGGCGGCGACGACACCAATTATTACCAGAACAATAGCTATGGGAAGGACAATGACAATTACTTTATTGTCTGATGCCCTTGGAATGGAAGTAGCTTCTAAAACGGGTAATTGTTGTGTTGTAGTAACATTTGGTATCATCATTGGTGGGTTTTGGGTTTTCATTAAGTTAATAGTTGCATTACCAAATGCATATCTGGTCCCAAAAGTGACATTACAAGACACTACCAAACCAGATGAAGCCACGTCAAGCTGAAAATTAATCTCGGTGATAGTTACCTTCATTCCGCCAGGTACTTCACTCATGGATACATTTCCGACGGTCGCATTCGTGTATTGGATATCGAACTCAAATGAGACTACATCATGCAAGTTACTCAAACAAGTTAGTTCAGTGCTACCTCCATCGGGTACTTCCACACTGTTTGGTGTAACAGTCGTCATCAGTTCTTCATAAACAGTAATTACAGTAAGATTTTCGCAAAGGTCAATCATGGTATTTTCCGTGTTCATACAAATCAGTTTGGTTCCATTGAGACTAGTGTTAATAGAAGGAATCTTAATGAGATGTATACTGTCATCGTCTTCCTCTTCGGTTACCACATTGTGGGGTATGTTGATCATACCTGATGTTACATTTCTGATTGACAAAGATATACCATTGTCCGGACAACTAAGAACTATGTCGTCACCAGTGAAATAAGTACCGAATGTACTATTGCTTATAAAGGTGCAATTTTGAACATCATCGCCTACCACGTCCAAGAAAAGAGTTTGTGAAATCGATTCCATGGAACACGAAAATCCTAAACATCTGACCCGAGAAACTCTACACCCATAGAGTGCTGAATCCGTCATCGACACTCCATGAATCGTCAAAACAAGGCTATGGCTGTTCACAGTTAATGAATACTTTTCACGATCCACCTCAGCTCTTAGATGTTCGTTTACTGGTAAAGAAACCATGTTTCGATTCGAATCTTCTTTCCGGATGTCAACGCGTAACGAAAACCGGGGATATTCACATGTAAGATCAACATCATCTCCTTCGCTTACAAAATAAACGTCATTTTCATCATATTGTACATCTGTACTGACATAGAACTGCCGAGATCCATCAACTAAGGTTGTAAAGATCCAAACAGCAGATACAATAATTCTGATGTCTATGTGATAATACATTGTTTTGCTATTCTGGATTAACGTTGGTCAAGAAGTTGACTAATTGTTGGACTCACCAAGTCTTTTGTTGAAGATTCAAGAATGAAAAGTAATTGTATTACAAACTACTTATAACCAACAACCAAATGTGTGCATAAACTGCTTTATAAAACCTCGAGTAACTGAGAGTGTTTCGATCCTATACCTCTATAGTAGGGTATCCGTAAAGGTAAATCAGATTGAAAGAGATTGGTTACTGGAGAAATGACACATCAGATAAGCCAGATATACACAAACACGAACAGAAGAAACAGAAAACCTGTCTGTAATTGGCACACAAGTTATAGTTGTAGATCGCAACAAAACTTACATACCAATTACATATACTGCTGTAAATGGCAATACCAAGAGCAAAGTGTTCACACTATTTTCTTCCTACATATATATATATACTTTACTTTTGATGGTCTATACACTTCCTCATTGTAAAATTTACACGGTGTAGACGAACGACCTTAGATATTTACATAACTAAAGGCCTATACATATTACGTCAACCGTGACAATGCCGATAAGGAACCTATTATTACACCTATTACACCGTACACAATGGAACTAAGTGTGATATATACTTTCATAAATAACCCGCGAGAAATTTTAAAGTTGCACATTGCCTTATTTTTCGAATTGATATCATTCTACCACAATTAAGCTGTCATTCAATATCCGTCTGCTATATATTATTGGTCCCTCACCTTTAAGGCCTTTCCTGTTACTATTTCCGTGACTCTGTCAATTCGTTCCAACTTTCATATATTATTGCAGTACTGCAGGAATGCATAACACACAGTACAGTAGAAATATGAGACATATTGTAATATTGAGGGAACTAGAAAACAGAGATACTTTAAAAAGTATGATGAAATACATAGACCAACTAAACGCTTCAAGTCAAGAAAAGATATTTTACGAAATAATTAAGAAACAAGAAAGAGAGAGAGGACAATAATTAAGAGGACAGAATGAAACTGGAAAGGAGAAGAAAAGAAAAAACAAATGAGAAATAGAAAAGTGATAGACAGAGATAAGTGAAGAATAACTGCAGTAAAGTAAAAAGGAAAGAACAAATGAGCGAGAGATGGTTTGGTAACTTACATAATTATAATTGCTTACAAGTTCTGCCTTCCGCTTCCTTTGAAAGAAAATAAATAGGTAGTTATCAGTATTAACAAGAGATATGATAACTCCCTGGGTTTAACAGATGAAGAAACGGGCTGACAAAGTGCAAAAACAATAGTTGTTGACGAGTAATTTACCATTGCTTGGTATTCTGTCGGCCGGGTAACTGTACACAAAAGAACAATGTATTTACGAAATATTTGGAAACACAGTAATGGTCCAAAGCTTCAGAAATGATATTCAGACTTATTATATATGTTTTATCAATAAAGCAAAACAGACAAGAATAAAGAATCTCTCGTGTCAGGAGCAAAATAACTCTCTTCGTAGGATAACGACTGGGCGGGGTCAATGGTGAGTATCATAATTAATCCATTTTGCAGTGTTCTTAACTATGAATCTTTGAACCAACCTACTAAATCAACAAACCACATGTTAGAGTGAATAGTTGTTTTTCAAAGACATGGAAGAACTACCGCTTCGATCCGGCTAGGGTCGTAGCCATAGTTCGACATTTATTGTAGGGTGAGGGGGGGGGGGGTGGTACAGAAGTTGGCGGTGGTCCGTTCTGAGGAGGGGTTAAAGGGAGGTGTATATAATCCTCTGAGCATTTTTTAGTTTTGGCCAAATGGGTTTAGAAGCAACATGGTGCTCTTATTTCAATCTTTTATACTATACAATTTGTGTACAGCACAAGTTATAAATGTTGCTAGTGAATACGACTTTGCGTGAATGTATATGTCATTTAGAAAGTCTTTTTGTGGTGGGGGTGGGGTGGGTTTTCAACATGCCCACCCCCACCTCATATCGCCAGTCAGGGGAAATGGTTGGGTCTGCCACTGCTAGGTGTGTATATTCATATAAGTTGCAACCCCACAAAATAACTAATGAAAAGATTTATTAGTACACATTTACATTTAGAGCTTATCGTATGTTTAGTCTAAATATGCCTTATAATTCCCCTTTGCACATGGGGGAGGATGCCAGACTCCCTTCTAGGATGTTGTCGATCCCATGGCCACTATGCCCCAACCCAACGCTCCTCTGTCTTTTATAAAATCCTTCATCAGCCTTCCAAAAGGTTCATGCCCCTGCCTAACTCAGTCAGGGGATTACAACCCCCCCCCCCCTCCACCTTTGAATTGAAATCCTGTGCACACCACTGTTGTGCGCACATGATCATCTACCCCTCCCCTATTTTCATCACGTCTTTTAGTTAACACAACAATGGATCCGCCTATACCTATAACAGGATGCTCTTCAAAAGCAAAGCAAGAAATTTAAATGTATCATTTTAAAATTGAATGATTTGGAAGTTGGCATTGAGTAGTCATCTGCATAGAAAAGTTGATCTTTGTTAAGTTAGAGGGTCTGACGTCATGATACAGGCAGGATCTTCTCCACAGGTGAACATATTGTTTACATGTACAGGCGTTTTGCAGTAGATAAACATGTTAACTCCCACCCCTCACCCCCCCCCCCCCTCTCCCCCTCTATATCTGTCTTTGATCAAATAAAATAAACATATTACTGAAAATTCCATTTCACAGAAAGGGTGGGGGATAATAAAAAACTTTATCTGGAGTTCATAATCAAGATGCTGTTAAAGTATGTATTTTTTTTGTCCCTCCGTTTCTGTGCTATGCTGAGACTCGGACTATATTTTTACCCAGCGTCCTAGGTGTTTGCTACATAATTCTATAAAATACTCCACGCAGTTGCCACGATGTACTTACTTAAGAATGTCCTGACTTTATAAGGTTCTTACTTCCTTGTTCGTATGTGACACCAATTTGTTTCATACACGACACCAAACAAATAGCAATTACAAACGCTATCTATATGAAGCTCAAGAAAAGAACACAAATCTACCCGTATTTAAGCGAGACGACAGTAAAATCCTGTTAAAGCACCATTATGTATTTGATCTTAACGGACTAAATATCTTTTGGAGTTTTCATTCGGGGGGTGGGGAGGGAGGATTTGGTATACTGTTATTGCATTGGACTCTACATTGGCAAGGGGAGGAACTAACTGACTCAAGCATGGTTTGGTTGAATATGTCCTTCGAAAGGTTCTCTCTGCTGTGGGAACGTTAATTGATATTCGTTCCATCCTTTCGAATGGGCCCAAATTGTTTGGTAAACAAGTGCATCGTCATGATTGTCTATGTGATTATTTAGTACACAATACTGCCAAATGCGATTGCAGAGTTAGGGATCGGTTAATTCGTGTTTCTAACGGCATGCATAATTGAGCTTGAAATAAGCTAACAGTCATTCCGTTAGTACTGTTAAGTAACAGTAACGGATGTTTTGAAGTGGGTTTTTAAGATATCAACTATAGCACAACTTTATAGTAACAATGCAGTTAATTTACTCGGCTAGTCGTGTGTCATTCACGGTTATTATGACGATGATCTTGGCCCGGGCCAAAAGGAGCATGACGTCCCCACAGGCATAGGATCACATGAAAAGTGAGAAATTCTCGACTCCCCACCTGTTTTGGGTTTGTGTCTACGTTAACGACTAACAGCGTGTATAGTACTAACCATAATGGAGCGTAGTTGAAAGTAAGAAAAAAAGTATGCTTTAGGTTGTATTTTTCTTGCATTTATTCCTTTTCGACTATCTTCTCTCGTGTCTTCACGTGTTTACATTCTTAAGGTAAGATCAGCACACCAGGAAACTTTGAAGAAAAGGTTCTACTCAAGCGTACTAAATATTGAATTTGATAAGGTTTCTATGAAAGCTATATATGAGCACAAGCTCGCATTTGGTATCCGTCTGCTACATGACTGGCGATAGGACCGAATTTGAGGCTAAGAGCACTGGGTGATTATAACGTGTTATTATTAACTGTTTAGTGGGACACAAATCATATTGAGTTTATGCTATGTTTTATTGCTTGTCTCTCAACATTACGTCTAATTTCCCCGTTCTTTTAGTGGTTTTGGTAAACTAAATGTGACAGGTTAACTTTGGTTAATAATTGGTAGCTGTAGTAATTCCAGACAACTATGACAAGTGACACAAATTCTCCGTCAGGTTTTGTTCTCTGGCAGCACCGTGAAGATGGTTAACACCAACAATATTAACATGCGAGTCGATTGAGTTAATCAACCATAACGGAAAGTTTTAGACCAAAACGCTCACAGCTAAAACTAAGAATTGCCTGTGCAGCAAGCACGGCTTTGCGGTGTATCTGCTGACCTACTTTCCCCCGCTACTCTGTGGGCAATCACGCGACGGCGGATAGCGTCAGGGACTGTTCCATTATACATTAGGGGGTTACCACTAATGTAGTACTAGGCCGAAGCCCCACTACGACTTTTTGTACTTGAATTAGCCTATAGGCTACAGTGACAGTACTAGTATCCTATACGCAGCTAGTAAAGGCCTAACACTGTAAGGCTATATTGCGTGCTACACAAAACAGTGCAGAACTATAGTCTTTAGAACAACTACATACCCCACATACTGTGGTTTGGTACGTTCCAACTAAGGCCTTTCACCGTTGCTTCGCGTGGTCAGAAACAGGTTCCAAAACATACAGAAAATGTCACTTTGGAGGTATTATTTTCAACCGAAATTACAATTAATTGAATATATAAAGTCTTTTGAAAGTTACTGAGAAGTATTTTGAGTTGAATCTAACAATAACTCAGGATATCACAATAAAATGAAGACAACAACAATACTTCTTGACTGCACATTCACCAACGCGTGCTGAGTACAGTATTGTGACGTAATGTCGATTGAAAACAAAGGGAAACAAAAGGGAAGAACCCTCCCATATCCCTGATTTCTTTTAAGTTTGCAATTTGGGGTAAGGTTCTCATTGGTCAATTTAATATAGTTTAGAATCGGTAGAAAACGTTATGAATATTCATAGTTTAATTCACCGTTTGAACTGGGATTATAGGACTTCGCAAACAAAAGTTACAGTGCCAAATAGCCCACACAGTGCGGAAAAACTAGGGTTTTCAAGTGTACTCTCATTGAAAATGTCATAAAATCTCTTTTTTCATTTAAAATTGGCGTACGGTTACCGAAATATATATGGATTAATGCATACACCAACCAGAAAGCTAACCGATTAAGCTTTCAACATATGGATGGTCCAATATGATTGACTAAATACACATGAAGATACAGGTCAAAACACATACAAAATGGCTCTTGCGCTACACAGTTAAGGACCCTCTCGGAGTGCCGTGAGCGCTATGCTCCGTTATGGTATCTTAGATACGTTTGCATAATTTTGCACCAATATTTTTAATATACAAACTTGGTGTTATACTTTAAACTATCAACTATGAATTAAGTGCGCTGATATATAGTGGTGAACTCTGACCTTTTACTTAAAAACAAATGAAACAGCAATGATAAACAAGTAGGCTAAAGGCGTTATACGCAAAATGCAATATAGAAAGAAGGAACTTCATAATTCACTACGGAACCGAAACGAAGAACACCGATATGACACAAGTCCAGAAACCATGCATCACCATGTCAGTAGTATCGATGACAATTTGAAAATTATATGAAGTTTAAAAGGACCGGTTTTGTGTCAAACACCGAGGTGTCTTACCAAAAGATTCTCCAAAACCGAACCATTCCTGAACATTTACTCTTCCACCAATTAACGCTTTATACCATTAATTAATATATATCCGAATAAAATATGCTTTGTTCAAAATGGCCAAGTTCTAGTAGATTTTATTAAATTGATATAGAATCGAATTATACAACAGATACGATTGAAATCATGTTTCTTATTTTATATCATTTCAAAGCAAAAACTAAATTCTAATCCATGCACAGATGTTTTTGTCCATTACAGATTTATTTCATGTATACGTTCCTAAAATTTACTCTTTCACCAAGTGACGCTTTATACCATTAATTAATATATATATATATATCCGAATAAAATATGCTTTGTTCAAAATGGTCAAGTACTAGTAGATTTTATTAAATTTGATATAGAATCGAATTATACAACAGATACGAATGAAATTATCTTTCTTATTTTGTGTAATTTGAAATTAAGCAGAAACTAAACTATAATCCATGCACTGATGTTTTTGTCCATTAAAGAGTTCTTACATGTACGTTTCTTCGTTCTACCAGCTGATTACCAACGTTTCATTCCGTTTCAGTCTCGTATGGGACATAGGCAACATTGTCGACAATTTCGGAATCTGTCTGATCCAGAACCTTCTTGCCACCGTTGGGCTCCGCGTAATAATAAACATTGTCAGGCATCTTTTGATCATTGGCGGCCTTAGCTTCATCTTGTCTTGAGGTATTCTTCTGCATAAAACTTGGTTTTCCTTTCCTCAATGATTTGCAATAAAGCAAAATGGCGGCGACGACACCAATTATTACCAGAACAATAGCTATGGGAAGGACAATGACAATTACTTTATTGTCTGATGCCCTTGGAATGGAAGTAGCTTCTAAATCGGGTAATTGTTGTGTTGTAGTAACATTTGGTATCATCATTGGTGGGTTTTGGGTTTTCATTAAGTTAATAGTTGCATTTCCAAATGCATATCTGGTCCCAAAAGTGACATTACAAGACACTACCAAACCAGATGAAGCCACGTCAAGCTGAAAATTAATCTCGGTGATATTTACCTTCATTCCGCCAGGTACTTCACTCATGGATACATTTCCGACGGTCGCATTCGTGTATTGGATATCGAACTCAAATGAGACTACATCATGCAAGTTACTCAAACAAGTTAGTTCAGTGCTACCTCCATCGGGTACTTCCACACTATTCGGTGTAACAGTCGCCATCAGTTCTTCATAAACAGTAATTACAGTAAGATTTTCGCAAAGATCGATGGTATTTTCCGTGTTCATACAAACCAGTTTGGTTCCATTGAAAGTAGTGTTAATAGAAGGTATCTTAATGAGATGTATATTTTCGTCGACTTCCTTTTTGGTTACCATATTGAGGGGTATGTTGATTATACCTGATTTTCCATTTCTGAATGACCAAGATAATTCATCGGTAGGACAATTAAGAACTATGTCGTCACCAGTGAAATAAGTACCGGATATACTATTGCTTGCAAAGGTGCAATTTTGAACCTCATCACCTACCACGTCCAAGGAAAGAGTTTGTGAAATCGATTTTGTGAAACAAATAAATCGTTCACAATAGACCGGAATTGCAACTGTACACCCATAGAGTGCTGAATCCGTTATCGACACTCCATGAATCGTCAAAACATTTTTGCGCCTGTTCACAGTTAATGAATACTTTTCAAGATTCACATCATTTCTCAGCCGTTCGTTTACTGCTAAAGAAACCATGTTTCGATTCGAATCTTCTTTCCAGATGTCAACGCGTAACGAAAACCGGGGATATTCACATGTAAGATTAATATCATCTCCTTCGCTTACAAAATAAACGTCATTTTCATTATATTGTACAATTGTACTGACATAGAACTGCGGAGATCCGTCAACTAAGTTTGTTAAGATCCAAACAGCAGATACAGCCATTCTGATGTCTATGTGGTAACACATTGTTTTGCTAAATTCTGCAGATTAACTTTGGACAAGAATTTGACTTGTTGGACTAACCAAGTCTTTTGTTGGAGATTCAAGAATGAAAAGTATAACTGTATAATTACCTACTTATAACCAACAAACCGAACGTGTCCATAAACTGCTTTATAAAACCTTTGAGTAACTGGGAGTGTTTCGATCCTATACCTCTATAGTAGGGTATCCGTAAAGGTAAATCAGATTAAAAGAGATTGGTTACTGGAGAAGTGACACATCAGATAAGCCAGAAATACACACAAACACGAACAGAAGAAACAGAAAACCTTTCTGTAATTCCACACAAGTTATAGTTGTAGATCGCAACAAAAATTACATACAAATTACATATACTGCTGTAAATGGCAATACCAAGAGCAAAGTGTTCACACTATTTTCTTCCTACATATATATATATACTTTACTTTGATGGTCTATACACTTCCTCATTGTGAAATTTACACGGTGTAGACGAACGACCTTAGATATTTACACAACTAAAGGCCTATACATATTACGTCAATCGTGACAATGCCGATAAGGAACCTATTATTACACCGTATACACAATGGAACTAAGTGTGATATATACTTTCATAAATAACCCGCGAGAAATTTTAAAGTTGCACATTGCCTTATTTTTCGAATTGATATCATTCTACCACAATTAAGCTGTCATTCAATATCCGTCTGCTATATATTATTGGTCCCTCACCTTTAAGGCCTTTCCTGTTCCTATTTCCGTGACTCTGTAAACTCGTTCCAACTTTCATATATTATTGCAGTACTGCAGAAAAACATAACACACAGTACAGTAGAAATATGAGACATATTGTAATATTGAGGGAACTAGAAAACAGAGATACTGTTAACAAGTAACGTTAGAATGATGAAATATATAGACCAACTAAACGCTTCAAGTCAAGGAAAGCTATTTTACGAAATAATTAAGAGATGAGAAAGAGAGAGAGGACAATAATTAAGAGGACAAAATGAAACTGGAAAGGAGAAGAAAAGAAAAAGCAAATGAGAAATAGAAAAGTGATAGACAGAGATGAGCGAGGAATAACTGCAGTAAAGTAAAAAGGAAAGAACAAATTAGCGAGAGATGGTTTGGTAACTTACATAATTATAATTGCTTACAAGTTCTGCCTTCCG
>JAIPMN010065475.1:0-20309 GCA_020650975.1 Apostichopus californicus
ATATATTTTACTTTTTCTTTTTTTATCAGGCTATCAATTTCTCAGTGAGACAATCAACCACATGACTTGTTGTACGAACAACCACAACACACAAGCTTTGAGAATCCAGGATATATATATTGGACATACGTACTCGACAATTTCAATACTGGGTCATTTATCACAGATTTTGCTTACAAGGTATGACTATAACTAAACTTCAAGACAATCTTGACTTGCCTTTACTGACAATATTAAGATATTTATGCAATATCATTTGCATATTACAAATTACTGCATATTGCAAACTTACCTATTTCATCTGGATCTATTTAAAATGTAACTTAGAGATTGTTACACAGATTCAAAAGAGGCACATGACAACAAGAGACCATGCAAGAAATGGTAGTGTGAGTTACTCTAAAACATTAAAAAGTCTTCTTAAAATTATTCAATATTGATTATTAAATACTTATTTCAAACTTATCTGAATTCCTTAAAGACGTATATCTGCTGTACAAAATTACATTGAAATATCACGGTGAAATCACTCTGGAAGAAAATTTAATCCTCAAATCAATAAAAATTGTAAAATAATAATTCGGACATTACACTAATAAGTACAAGCAGTCTTCAAAGCATTTCTTTACAAGTATACAAGAATACTGCAGAGGTTCTTCCAAAATAAAAATAAAATTACAAACACTTTGAGCTTTGAGAGAAAAGACATTTGAAACTCATTGGTATTTTGAACAGTACAGACATGTCTTTTTGCTTTTAAAAAGAAATATCTAAGAATATTGCTTACACCATGCATGTATGAATGATGACCCACAATAGCTTAGCCAGAGAGGAAGGGGGGGTTGATCCCAAACCCCATGAGATGGGACAGGATATGGAAGAAGTTATCCAATCAGAGAAGCAAAATTTATTTCTAATTTCAAAGCAGCTAACTAGTTTATGCTCAAATATTGTTGCTTTTGTTTTTATGTAGACCCAACATGGATGGCTAATAAATTTGGTGAATTAACAAGAACATTCCTCTGAAATAACCAGAGTTTTCAAAGATTTTGTGAATAGATTGATTCCTCATCTCCCTAGCTATGCCCATGGTGATTATTGCAAAGAACATGTAAAAGATTCTCTTATCTTACTGTAAAGAAAATCTCTTTGGTGAGCAGCGGAGAGAAATAAAAAATTATTGAATAGTAGAAAAATATTTGTCAAATAGATGAAAGATCCGGGTGTAGATTATTTGAAAGGCAATTTTGTTCACATCGTTAAGACACAGAATACATTGCACATAAGAATGGAATTATAAAGTAAGGATTGGAAAAAACTATCTGCATATATTATGAAATGAATTGCTAAACTTTCAGCTATCTCAAGAAAGCTACTTCCAAACACTATAAAGATGTGACACACTTGCCCTGTTAGGCTGTTAGCTATCTCAAGAAAGCTACTTCCAAACACTATAAAGATGTGACACACTTGCCCTGTTAGGCTTTTAGCTATCTCAAGAAAGCTACTTCCAAACACTAGATAGATATACACACTTGCCCTGTTAGGCTTTTAGCTACTTCCAAACAATAGAAAGATGTGACAAACCAGCCCTGTTAGGCTTTTAACTATCTCAAGAAAGCTATTTCCAAACACTAGAAAGATATACACACTTTGCCCTGTAAGGCTTTTAGCTATCTCAAGAAAGCTACTTCCAAACACTAGAAAGATATACACACTTGCCCTGTTAGGCTACCAGCTATCTCAAGAAAGCTACTTCCACACACTAGAAAGATGTGACACACTTGCCCTGTTAGGCTACCAGCTATCTCAAGAAAGCTACTTCCAAACACTAGAAAGATATACACACTTGCCCTGTTAGGCTTTTAGCCATCTCAAGAAAGCTACTTCCAAACACTAGATAGATATACACACTTGCCCTGTTAGGCTTTTAGCTATCTCAAGAAAGCTACTTCCAAACACTAGATAGATTCAATCACAGAGACCAGTTGACGCAAGAAGGGAAAAGGGAAAATCACGGTTCCTTTAGAAACTGCCTTATTTCTTTAAGCTTGGAGGAGTCTAAGGAGTCCTCAAGAATGTGTCATTGGATGGTAGAGTACCCTGTGTCCAAGGTAATAATTCCAAGGTCAATCGGGGACCCTGACACATGTTTGAGATTGGAGCTAAGAGGATGGGGAATGGGGTGCGACAAGAATCAAGAAATGGTGAGCTGCTTTGGAGGGCATATCTGTGGTGGGTACCACCTCAGTGTGGAAATCATTGCAGGTTGCCATCCCCCCCCCCTCTCCTAATATCAGGGGACCTGGGTCAACACATCAGAATATATTACTGGCAGAATAAATCATCTTATCACGTATCAGATATGAATGCATGTAGATTAAAGTGTTTGGCAAAGAAAGTAGCAAACCAGGCTCTTGCTTGAGGTCAAACCAGCACAACACACTTGCTTCTATTAATCAAAAACAGGGTCATAGAAAAGTTCGGAATACATCTGAAAGACTAACGCAACTTGCATATATAGTTACTATGGAATCACAGCATTTCATTTAATAGTTTTTCTCTCCTCGTTATTTTAAATGACCAATTAATATTAATTTGTTACTGCTAGAGCAGTGACGTCTTACACTCCCAAAAAGTGACATATCATAAAAGTTTTAAAGTGTTTAACATTGAGCGAAGAAGACTATATCCTTTCCAACATGTTTGAAAGATATACAAATGACCATTGACCTGCATGCTGTCATGTGACCATTTTAAATGTCAACAGAAAAAGTGCCAGCATTTTTATTTCAATTTGAGAAACATTCTATTTTTTCCCCTGTAAATCCTAACGACACGATCATAACAACCAACCATGAGAAAATATATCTACTTTTTCTTTTAAACTAAAGATGGTTTAATAAAATAACTTTCTTGTAAACTATACTTTATGTTACTATATTAAAATCATTCATTGTATAATTTATCTTATATGAGATTTATAATATATAAATAAGCATATCTTTGACATATTACATTTTATGAAAACATTTTATTTATAAATTCAACAGGGATTCAAAAATACAGTTCTATTCTTTTTTTTCTTCAGAAACTTTCACATAATTACCTTAAGTCTTTGCACACACGGTTCGAATAAACTTACTTGTACACTTTCGTAGTTATAGCGCAAACCAGTGGTTCAACACACACTGGCTGCTTTTACATGATTCCCTAACCACTGAGTAAATGTAATACTGTCAATCGCCACGGAAACTGTCCCAGATCCTGGTGCTGTATAGTCCTTACATGTTTACATTGTTATTCTGTAAACAAACAAAAAAAATACAAAAAATACAAAATTGAACACGTTTAAGTCAATAGCTTTGGCATAGGAGAGTGACATCTTTTTATCTCAAAAGCAAAAGTGAATAGCGCCCTCAGAAGGCAGACTGGTTGGTATGTCTGTAATTGTGCTCGCATTCTAACAAGTTGTCTGTACATGTATTTACCTCCATGGATTCTTGTAACTCGTACTCTGGACAATATGGAAATCTACTAGTATAGACACTAGCACAAGATATGAACATGAGGGCAATCAATGGAGTTGACTTTACTCTTGACATCATAATTTTGCTGCAAAGTATGCCATTTTGTTCACACAGTCAGTTTGAACTTGAACACGCTTACGGTGTAGGAAGGAGTTGGCGACACTTTTCGAAACAATTTTTAGGTCATATTGGCCTTTGACCTCAATTGAGCTTTTCCTCAGACCTAAACATCAATATCTGCACTATTCGTTCCTAACACACTTTTTTGCTCACTCACTCACTGACACACTCATTGACTCGCTAAAACACTCACTCACTTACTTACATTTCTGATGTGGGTTAAAGCACAATATCTCATCTCCCTAAACATTACATGTAGGGAGATGAGATAAAAACATGTACTATATTTGTCCTCATACCTATTGTAGACTCATAATGGTTGCATTCAACTAATTGTGATCCTTTAGGATCGTCAATTCGGCTAGGGATCATGTTTTGTGTGTTACCTAAGAATCATCAACTCGGGTAGGGATCATGTTTGGCAGATCTCATGCTGCGTAGGGTGGCAAGCCTAGGATCAGTTTCCGTATAATAGCTTTGTAACGATAATTAGTTCTTTCAGAGAAATAAGAATAGATTTAAATTTCACTTGAGAGCGTCCAGTCAATAATTACTAGATCTGTTGATTTGAGTAACGATTTGGATGTAACGCTGCACGTACAATCTTCCACAAATTATCCCCCCCTCCCCCCCGTGGGGGGGGAATAATCAGCATTCTTTCTTTACATCCATTACAGCCAACTTTCATTATAGCAGATCAGCAATCCGTGTAATAGAGGTTACTGCAATACTGTTAAGGTCATGAACCTGTGTGGTTGATGCTTAGACGTAGTTCTCGAGTCTCTACGGAGATGTTTGTCTCATGTTTTAATGAAAAGATTAAGGGTGTCTTACCCCATTCTGTTTTCCATTGGCTTGAAACAAGCTAGTGATGTTTGCATCTGTTCTAGGAGTACCAGTGCTTGCTGGTCGCGGTGTCTGATTGCTCGGCTGAGGGAGTTTTGAAAAAGGAAAGAAAGGAAATTAATTCCTTATTAATTCCTTAATAACCACCCGTGGGGGGGGGAGGGGGGAATAATCAGCATTCTTTCTTTATATCCATTACAGCCAACTTTTATTATAGCAGATCAGGAATCCGTGTAATAGAGGTTACTGCAATACTGTTAAGGTCATGAACCTGTGTGGTTGATGCTTAGACGTAGTTCTCGAGTCTCTCCGGATATGTTTGTCTCATGTTTAATGAAAAGATTAAGGGTGTCTTACCCCATTCGGTTTTCCATTGGCTTGAAACAAGCTAGTGATGTTTGCATCTGTTCTAGGAGTACCAGTGCTTGCTGGTCGCGGTGTCTGATTGCTCGGCTGAGGGGGTTTTGAAAAAGGAAAGAAAGGATATTAATGTATGAGCATTAAATATATATGATCAACCACCAAAATATACATGATTTGAGCAATATATATATATATATATATAAATGTAAATAAATAAAAAACAACACACCAGAAAAATTCCACTCCACTTTTGGGACTCATCAGGCGAAGGTAGCTATCGAACCACGGATCTTGTGTCACGGACCAAAGTCCGTACCACTCGACCACAGTGATTCTGCTGGTGTGTGGATGCGTATAAACTGGCTTTTAATAACTGTCATTGTGGGTGTATTACCCAAGTGTTATGATTGTACTGAGTGCACCCCTGGTGCTTTGAATCTGACAATTTACACAGAATAACCACTTTTAACAAACCAAGCCGTAAATAAGAAATGAATGTGTAGCAAGTGGTATGACATGTATATAGTAAATAAATAGAACAGCCAGTTTATAAATAAATCATCAATAATTCAACTAGTTTCCTTGGTAACTGTAATTTTCCCCTGCATTGTATTGTTCCTCCTAGCCATACCACCAAACATCAAGAATGAAGTCTTACAAGGATGGAATTAGAGCAATACGAAAAGTACCTTTGTGAAGGTAAAAACTCAGGAGAGTCCACTAGAAATGTGTGTTAGGGGTTCTATCATTCTATGGAGTCAACAGCCTAAATGTAGAACCACCACCGCTCTGCCCTTACTGGAACACTAAGGATTTGAGGAGGAACCTTACCACCGTGTGTTTATTAGCCGTGGCGGATTGCTGCGAGGAACTGTATTGGACGGTGAATAAACCGGTGAAGTCAGTCGCCCTTCTCTCTTCTTCCAGGACATTCCCGTTGGTCCCGTGATGGGAGAAACCATCGACGTTGTTCTGCAGCGAGCCGTCCGGGCCCATCAGGCAGCCTATCTGGGACGTCCGTACGTGGTACGGAAAGTTGGTATTAGCTGCCGATGGCCTCGTCAATATCTAAAGGAAGAAATGTTACATGATCACAAATACAATTTAATTACTTTTATTACTTAAAAACTTAATTAGTTAAGCTTAAATTGCAAGTAATAGGTCAGAAAGATATTTTGACTGGAGATTAGTGGAATTAACAGCTATTAGCAACAACATACCGGGATGCAGCATGATGTTACTGAACTTACCAAGAAGATAAAACAAGGCTATCAGGATCAATACAGATATGACACACAATATAACTAGCCTAGTCTTCTATCCTACCATTATCATACCTAACTAAGTAGATGTTTCACTGTATGTACCAAGAAGCCTGTATGAACTATCAGTGTCAAAAGACTTACTTTTCAACTTTCCTCTGCTCTTTAACATACCACAATAAAGGAGAAGGGTATCATATATTTACCAAGATGTCAGTATGAGTGATCTGGACCAATACAGAACGACTATTTAACTTTCAAATTTACCATACTATATACCATTATACAGAGACATATCATCCTATACTTACCAAGAAGCCAGTATGTGCTATCAGGGCCACAGAGAGTTCTATTGCATTCATAGCTTTCTCTCGCCACCATTTTGGCATCACTAGGGTTGCTATGATGATCATGACGGGCATAGCTAAAAACCTGAAGGAGAAAATGTCATGTGGATAAAAAATAACATAAATGATGTTTATTGATGTAAAGTAAAAACATTTCGTTTGTGTTTGTAATGAAACAGTAAAGGTGAGTCTCTTCTCTAATTGTTTTCTTTCTTATCACAAAGAAGTAAGAAAAATTGGCATCATTTTCCAGATATTATGCTATCCAAAGTTTTACTCACACATGACACTGAAATGATGTCTTAATTATGTTACAAAGCAGATTGTGATAATGTTAAGGAACATTGGTTCTCAATATCGGGAATACAAAATGGGAGGTGATAAAAAGAAACAAGATTCCATAATCAGAAATATATGTGTATTTCTAAGATTTTGTCAGTATTAAACAGGGGAATTTAACTTAGTGTTCCAATTTTGTGTAGCAGGATTAAAGGTTCGGAATTTTGTCTATTATAAAATGCTACAATTCCTGTGTACATAACTGCTATACTTTTTTGCACTTGTAAAGCAATTGAACAATTTTGGGTGGTATTTTGGGATACGATATCAGGTAAGTTATTCTATGGGAAACATCAATTCTATAAGAATAGGTATCTCAATTTACTATCGTTAAGAAAACTATAACCCTAACCCAGCTATAACAACAAATTCTTTCAGTGCCAATCAAAGATTATCGCTAAACAGAATTTCAAAAACTCAGTAAAATTAGTGGAATTTGTATATTTTTTAGACTGTGAGAAAATCAATTGATATACATCAGTTCTGTCAGAATATGTAGGCTACCTCAATTTACTATTGTTAAGAAAACTATAACCCTAACCCATTTATAACAATGTAATTCTTTCAGTTTCATACAAAGGTTATTTTTACCAAGACTTTCAAAACTCAGTAACCTCAGTAGTGTATGTATATTTTGCAGCCTGTGAGAAAATCAACCAATGTTTTATTGCAATTATGATACCAGGAACAATTGATTTCAGACATGTGTTTGACCTGTACAAATTGATTGGTTGTTCCAACTGTTTACCTTCATGTAACAGATGCATGGAATATATTATATCTTCTGTGAAATAAATTCCAAATCATGTCTCACCATAGCGTGTATGCGAAGAAGAAAGGCACATAAAATGAAGACTTCTCGGGGTAGTGTTTCAGGGTGAAGAATATTGCGTAAATAAACCACAACCAGGTTAGACCTCTTAAAAGCACGAGCCCGAATCCTGCTAGACTCTCGTAGAAGTACAGCACTTCTCCAGGATCAAAGACCTTCAAGAAATCAAAAATACAAGTTTACAGAATACAAATACTGATATAGAAATACAAACATACAAATATATACATAGAAATACAGAACATAAATACAGAATACAAATATGTACAAATATGCACATACAAATACAGAATACAAATATGTACATAAAAATACAGAATAAGAATATGTAGATCTACAAACACAAACATGCAAATACAAATATGTACATACAAATACAGAATACAAATATGTACATACAAATACAGAATAAAAATGTGTACAAACAAATACAGAATACAAATATATAGTTACAAATACAGACATACAAATAACGAATACAAATATGTAAATACAAATACAGAATACAACTACAGACATACAAATACATAATACAAATATGTACATACAAATATGTACATACTAATACAGAAAAATATATAGAATTTCTCAGTTATCTTTATAAAGGAAAAACTAAATCAGGTTATAAACATTTTGTAAATGTTTCCATTTAAGTTTTCTTGAACAATTATGACACATCAAGACAGAAGTGTTTTATTTGTATAGTTGAGCCATTAGTACATACCACTGCTTCATAGATGAATAAAGCTGTATAAACTAAACAATAGATAGCCATAAGAACTGTGATCTTTATGGATCCAGAATGGCTGAGCCGTCCTCTGAAAACAAAACAAACAAACAAACAATGATATTATAAATTGATGAAAGTAGGTGTGTTGTATTTTTATAACATTTATGATGTACCTATCCATTGTGCTCAATAAATCCTCGTAAAATGAGTAATACATTGAAACCACACCTCTTCATGCCAATTAGGAGAGTCACAGTTTCCAAGGAAGTCCTTGGAGAACGTTTAAAAATACTTAGCAATAGGAGATTAATGCCTAGTTCTGATGACGAACAACATCAATTATGAGCCAACCATAGGTGTTAAAACTAACAGGAATACATAAACTAACACATACCTACATATTATTTTGTATTCCACAGCCATGAATGTGAATGCCAACAGGAATACAGAAACTAATGTTCACATACTTACATTTTATTTTGTATTCCTTAGTCATGAGTCTTAATGCAAACAGGAATACATAAACTAACACATACCTACATATTATTTTGTATTCCTCAGCCATGAGTCTTAAAGCCAACAGGAATACAGAACTAACACATACCTATATATTATTTTGTATTCCTCAGCAATGAGTCTTTAAACCAACAGGAATACATAAACTAACACATACCTACATATTATTTTGTATTCCTCAGTAATGAGTCTTAAAACCAACAGGAATACAGAAACTAACACATACCTACATATTATTTGTATAACGTAAAAAAATTCTACATTAAGTTTACATACCCTCATACTGTATTTGCATTATTTTCCCTAAGCCACGTGTATTAATATTTACAGGCCTACGAATACAAAAATCTATGGCAAAGTTTAATATTTCACACTATATTGTATTCTTTATGATATGAGTAATAATATCCAAAAAAAAATAGAGAAACTAAGGAAAACCTACAGTGAATGTAGTTTGTTTGTTTGCTTTTCTTAGCAATATTTAACATCAATATAATTCTCTTTGCATTTCACTGTATTAACATTACGGCAAATCAATAGTTTAATGCCTAGGTGACTGTAATTATATAAGGCTTGGGTATTATTGATTAAATCTCCCAGCCTTGAGAATTCACATCAAACAGAGAAACTAAGAGACGTCAAGGGTGACATACCTTATATAATTGTGTTCCCCTTATCTTTGAGAATTCACATCAAATGGAAAAGGGGAGCTAAGTACAGTCAAACTCAACTTGTTATAGTGTATCCCTTTGAATATTGGCATCAACAGATAAAGTAAGGAACACCAGATGTGGTATACCTTGTTATTGTGTATCCCTTACCCATAAGTATTAATATCGATGAAGAAACCTAGGGACATTTACAGACTAAACTTACCTTATTATTGTGTATCCCTTACCCATATAAGTATTACTATAGATGGAGAAACCTAGGGACATTTACAGACTTAACATACCTCGTTATTGTGTATCCCTTCGCCATGAGTATTAACATCAACAGAAATACAGCATCGGAAGTAGCCTGAAATATTCGGGCGGTCGTTCGCCAGAAGGGGGCCTCGGTCCCGGTGCGGGCGTAATTGAAGTAGAATATGATGAAACAACACAATGACAAAACTGTGAAGAAGAAAAATGGGGGCAATATTATTCAAACATACATGTTATATTGTAGGATAACTTCTGTAGGAAGTGTTCAATGATTTTATTTTGAACTAGTATTTAGTTCTGTGGCCTTTCTTGGGTCCACAGTCTCTGTAGCTTTGGTCTGCTACACCCAGGGGTGGGGGGGGGGGGCATGGTGGGTCATCGAGAGCAAACCTTTGGATAACACTGTTCATGGAGCAACATGATTGTAACTTTTACAAAAAATGGGTCGAACATACACTTCTTCACTTTAGTTTACAATTGTGTAAAGTTGAGAAGAGGGAACTGAAGGATATTTGAGTTTCATGAAAACCAAGACCACATAGCTGACCATCAGGTGGGTAGAGCTTCAAGCCTTGGTTGGATGATAAAGAAAGGCTTCCACAACACCTTCTGAATTTACCACGGTCTGAAAAGGTTTCCCGGTGAGTGAAACTTCAAGAGCTTAAACTAGTAAATGGATTATTTTGGGATTACTACTCGACTGCAGATATTTGTATGGATTACAAGCCATTCGGTTTTCTCAACATTAATGTGACCTCTTAAGAGGGTCATCAAAAAAGATGGTTCCCTTCCAAGTTGAACAAGTTTGTTTTAAAGGAAAGATCATGGCCATGAAATACTTACAGTATAGTATGACTGTTGCGACAAACATCTTGTAGGTGGTATGCAGAAGTTGCTTTTGTCTCAAAACAGCTGTATTTAAAAAAAAGTAATGATTAAAATACTTTAAAATGTGCATATTGAAGCAGATCATATTTCTTGATTTTGTATACAAAAGCATTAACAAGGAGATTGGTTGACTTAACTAGATAAGTCTATATTGTTGTTAGGAATCAAACAACAAGGGGAGTCTTCATGAAGAAAGTTATTAAAACTTGCTGCCACAAAATGTCAATTATCAATTTAAATATTTTACTCAGTTTACACATCATATGCACAGTGCTTGTTACCAACATACTGATCTGATATCAAATTTAATTTGCTCTTAAAAATGAGAAGAATAAACATCCTCTTTTGTTATTAACTGTTGTTTTTAGTTGCAGTTTATGAACAAATGCACATTTTTTATGTGTCAACAACTATGGAGGCAATTAAGCTCCTACCATTGAGGCATTTTGTAGCCCAAAGTGAATTGAACAACAAACATATTAAAATAAAAATCAGACAGCCTTAATATTAAGGCTGTTCGATGTTTATAAATCGTGATCTTATTTGGAGTAAAACTGGCAGAAATTGATGACTAATACACGTGATTTAGTTTAAAAATAAATGCAGGATTTGTAGTACTTAATCCCATAAACAAAATGGGGTGAGAAGATTGCTGTGTTTTGAGTTTGAATTACCCTGAGTTTCCAGCTCTTATCATGTCTGCCTCACACTACCCAACTGAAGACTGATAAAGGTTCAACTCAACGTGACCTCCATGACCTAGTTCTCAATAGCTCTCAAAAGACCCATGGGGAGTACAACTGACTCTCACACACAAAACTACAGATGAGGGCTCACTAAAAGGAAGGTTTTCTGTTAACGAACAGTGCTCGCTTTAGGTCACATGCAAAATTATTTTCCTGTGATCTGGTAAGTGTCCCCTGATCGAAGGCAACATGACTTAATACTGCGATTCAAGACTGTGTGATTGGTCACAGTTGTATTTAAGCATGTGCTCTCAGCACTACAATCTGCATAATTTGAGAGCACACTCTCAGCTCTACATAATTTGAGAGCACATGCTCTCAGCTCTACATAATTTGAGAGCACACACTCTCAGCTCTACATAATTTGAGAGCACCTGCTCTCAGCTCTACATAATTTGAGAGCACATGCTCTCAGCTCTACATAATTTGAGAGCACACACTCTCAGCTCTACATAATTTGAGAGCATGCTCTCAGCTCTACATAATTTGAGAGCACATGCTCTCAGCTCTACATAATTTGAGAGCACATGCTCTCAGCTCTACATAATTTGAGAGCACATGCTCTCAGCTCTACATAATTTGAGAGCATGCTCTCAGCTCTACATAATTTGAGAGCACATGCTCTCAGCTCTACGATCAGCATAATTTGAGCATGTATGCTCTCTGCTTCGCATAATTTTGTCTACGTTACGACGGTCAGGGTGGAGTTGAATCACATTTTGCTGGGCAGTGTGCGGCCATGTGCTTTATACAGTACTTTTAATTGAGACCATTGGAAAAGGCATGATAACGAAGTAACAAGGTTGTTAAACTTGAAGATTAAATATTCTTAACTAGAGATGAGAAATACTTACACGCGACGACATAGGTAAAGAAAATGACAAGGATATAACAGACCAACAGAACCATATCTGTCTCAAGGATGCCTGCAGGGTGAGTAGAATTAGGTGATAGAAAATGAAGATTTGCGGTTAGATCACAGCATAACAAATCAGCTCAAATTGAGAATGTTATGACATAAAGAGAGGAAGTTAAAAAACAAAACCAAGATATCATAGGGAGAATTGTTAGTGTTCACAACCAAAACAAAAAGATAGACCTCCTGGAGCATCAGATGGTGGTCATAAGGCCAAAAAAATATCATAACATTTAGCAAAAATATGGACCAAATGTTAGACATTGTTTGATGTCACAAAGAAGATTATGGTGCCAAATTTATGTGGATTTGGAAGCAAATGGCAATGGTGTGAGGTGGCGGTGGTGGGAGGGGGGGGGGGGTGGAGTGGAGTGAATTTTTGGTAAAAACTAAAATCTTCAAAGTAAATTGCCCAAAATTGGTTCACAGATTGTGCCTGTTAACATGTGACATTTATTGTGTGACTGACCACATATAACATTCATTCTAGCTACATAGTCATGACTTTTTCATATCAATTTTGAAATATTTCTCCTTTGCTTCTTTATGCCTCTTTTTTCTCTTTTTGTTGTTGCTGAGATTACTACAGCATGAGGGCCCTGTTCGACGAAATACAAGATCAAATTTGAGAAAACAAATCACGGGTATTTTTATCATGAAAACAAGGACATATTTTAGAGTCGAACGTAGTATCATCACTAAATAATTTGTGGCAAAAATGTTCCAGCGAGGACTATACTGTCACAGTCTATCATTTTAGTTTGGTATTAATGATTTTCAAAAGGGTGCCAACTGTTTCCTCTCCTAACCCCCGCCCCCCTCCCTTTGTACCCATTAAATCCTTTACATGGTTACCAACCTGCAACATTTGCTACGTACATGCTGGGAGGTGGGTGCAGGTAGGCAAACTTTAGCCAAACTGGATTCTAGTTTACTTGAAAGTGGCAGTATTTCACTAACTGTATGTGCTGAAACTGCTAATTAGTGAATCACAAAAAGGTTAGTGCAAGTGCTTCAAACAGTAACTATAATCTACTCTTTCAAAGTGTGGTTAAGGAGGTTAAGTAATTTGTGCCAAATGATTAGATCCCTTTACGGCATTCAAAATCCGTCCAGTCGACTCACCGGTTACATAATAGACTAGTAACATGAGAATGAAGTACCAGAAACAAAAGGCCATGTCTGACTCCAAAATGCCTGGTAAAGTAGGGAAGTAATAAAGATGGGACGAGGAGGTGTGGTTACAATACAAACATAATAAATAACAATCTTCAAAGAGAGACCCCCCCCCTCACATGAATAGCCAAGTCCTGTGTTTCAACCCACAGGTGAGACAAGTTACCCATGACCACAGGTGTGTTAATTAATGTGGAGGGTGTTGTTGTCAAATGGCTGTTACGACACTGGACTTGCGATGTATGAGGATTGCAGGTTTGAGCCCCCGGCCAGATCAAAAACTGCGAGATAACGTGTAAATATGGTCGTGTGTGCCGGTTTGTGGCTGCACCCTATGGGAAATACCCTCGGGGATACTTCTAGGTGTGGTGCACTGTAATCCCCCTCCCCTCCCCCACCCCCAGCAGTGACTGTCTGAATTATTCTCACTTGGCTGTGTGGGTGTGACAAGTTAACAACGACCAGAGTAAACAATTGATGTACCATAAAGTTGTGTGAGCTGGCCTTACATTGCTTCAATTAAGACTGTCAACTTACAATATTTCTAACTTTTACCATGTAGAAAGTGATATGACCTAATTACTGCCCAGGGCTGATCTCTGTTCTGAATTTCTTTCTTACTGGTGCATGCTAGCTAAAAACCTTGAATGAAGTGTGACCATAACATCATCCCACTAATTTTTTATAACATCCAAAGTTATAAATGTGAAAAAATTATAATAATAATAGAAGACTAAACACTTCGTGTAAGATAGGCAATTTCATTTAAAAACAAGCAAAAGCTTAAAAAAAAAATATTCCAAACAGAGAAAAATAGCTGTCACAGCTTCTGACAATGGAAACTGATTATTAATTGATATTTACCAAAAATTACTAATTCAATTATTAATTATTAAATTATTAAGGTATTATATACAAATTGCTAACATTGCTAACAGGCAATATTAACTTATATTTTAGTAACTGGTTACTGAATAATTGTAAGTCCTTCAAAAATATGATGTTTATGACTAGTTTAAGTCTACTATGGCAGACATTAACATACAAATTAATCCTTCCTGAATTTCAGAATCTGGCATTTTATGTTCACTTGTCGGAAACAAGCCCTGATTATCGCTGTCAAACAAAGTAACAACCACTTTCTTTCATTTTGAAAGAATTTTATTTCCACGTTATAATATTGACAACCTTCAGCTATATTCAGCAATCACTAGCAAATCAATAAAAATTTGGATCCTAATGTTAAGTTTAGGGCCTACAATAGAATGTTTAACATTGTGGGGAGGATGGCAGACTAGGTTTACAGTAGTTAGACTACCCTGCCTGCATGCATGCATCAGTTTAAGATTTTTACATGATATCTGTGTAATGTGTGGTTGTTTCATTAACTAGGGACACTCCACAATGTTTAGTTCTTCACAATGACATCACATTGAAATGCTTTGAAACAAAGTGTTCTCATTAAGGAATCCATTTTTCAACCTATAAATTGCTTACTTTTCTTTTCCTTGTGACTTCTGGTTTGCCTAATTAACTTGGGCTCGAGAAAAAAGGGAAACCATTTTGACAATAAACCGCAAAGTAGATTTGGACGTTAATGAGAACACTATAAGTTAGACCAGATATTGTTCGAAAAGCCTCTGTAAAAGAAAGTGGAGAAAAAATTATGGGGGAAAATTGTGACTACCGCCAGACCAGTCAAAGCTGAAGAGTTCACTTACCAAACTGATCAGCTGAGAAATGTTTCCTGAAGAATGAATCGCCGTTAGTCATTGTTAGCTTGTACCTCGCAACCAGGCCCTTTCGAAGAAACAGAATAGGCAAAAGGGGAGAAGATGTTGTTTTAAAATGTCCCATCAAAATTTGTTGATCAATGTTTGGTCTATGACTGCCAACCCTTGCAGCATTTTTCTACTTACACTCAGGTAGTAATCCAGGAAAAATTCTGCTCCAGTTTGGATTTGTTAAAGACAATCAATTTTGGATGGGGAGAGAGCGTGGAAAGCTCCGAAATATAAAGCTTGTTTCATCTACAGAAGAAGTTCTCAATGTGAGCTTCACCCTCTATGCAAAATGGCAATTGTTACTCTACAGTACATCATGGAAAAACAAATTGATGCAAGTTTTAAATGTCTGGGATGTTTCTTTAGGCATTAGATTATAATGTTAGCTCCTCCATCCAGATGTACTTAAGTCTAAGGAAAGCCATCCTTTTAATATTTGTTTATCAAAATAAATTTTTAAGAAGATTCCTAAAGTGTTACTAGAACTTACATTTGCACTCTCGCAGTTGTCAATAACCAGGTACCACCAACGATCTCGCACGGACCGAAAACTCCGCCCTCCTTTGCAGTCAAACTTTTCTTCGTCTCCGTAAGTGGATATCCAGCCTTCGTCGGTTTCTGAATCCATGGACTCGGAGATACAGCCGGACCAGACAAACTGCGTGGTGAGGTTTATAATCTGGTGGTTCTCCGGCCTTAGCACAGACTCTTTCTGTGCACATGTCTGAAAAAAAGTTTAAGAAAATGTTTCCAATTGAAACTTCACAAATCTGAATCCTCTGGACATACAATCAGTTTCCATAGCCTAGTGGTTAGGGTGTCCACATAAAAAGCGGGAGGCCCGGATTCTCATCCCGGTTGAGGCTGGAAGTTTTTTCACTGTTTTGGATTGGTACAGTATTGAGCACTGTAATGAATATCACAACATTCGTCTGAAAATTGGTATTCAAAATTTTTGAAGTTAAATTATTCCCTGATAGGCTCTGGTGGGAAACTTGCCGTGGTATTTTCAAGTTCTTTTAGTCATGGTGTCTTACCTTAAGGGGAGCAGAGTCCACAGGATAAACAGCTTCCCATTGGTCAGCTTCATCATAGTAAAGAATTAAATTCTCAACAGCAAAAGACTGCAAAAGAAGAAAATCAAACGATAAACAGAGTATCTGTAAGTAACTTTTACTGCACATCTGAAAAATATATAAATCTCAAGCAAAATTTCCAATTGATCTGTGATTTGGTGTTTCGTGATATGATCATTACGATGACTGACACAGGGTAAGAAACAACTCAAACCATCCACACCAACTTTTTTGGGAAATACATTACCCTCACAGCAATGCAAAGTGAAAACATACAAATAAAAATAGAAATGACCAAAACAAATAAATAAAAACCAACAAAACAAAATGACACTGAGGGGGAAAAAAATCAATAAAAATGCAAGAGATATTAATAGTAACAGAGACAGCAGTATTCCATAGGTCTTTCTTTTCATTGAAATGTACCCAAATACATCAAGAATATACACAATAAAGTTCAAATAATTAACCGTATGTAAAATGTTCTTGAGAAAGTTAATGAGGTTTTTCAACATGGCATTGACGCCACAACAGGACAGAGTAATAGTGGAGTACACTGCTTTCATTAATCATGGTCATAACTTCATTAGCAGTTGGTTCACAACCACTGGTATATATAGTGTTTATTAACACATAAAAGTACTTTAATTTACGATCCAACTCAGTGACAGCTTACAGTAGATCTATCTTTCTTAACCTGGGGTCCAGAGACCTCTGGGGGATCAGTGATAAATGTTGGGGGTCTGTGAGGAGGGGGGGGGGAAAGGGTACACAAAACGAGAATTAAGGAAGGGAAAACCAATGGGGACTGTTAACATTTTACGGCAGTACATACACTGTCAAAATGTCACCGACCATGGTAAGCTGAGGTCATTAGTCACTCTAGTTATGTCTAGGAGTTTGTGAACATTGCCTAATAATCCATACGTGCAGGGGTCTGTGGATAGCAGGTGCAGGTTAACTGTAAGGATAGCTTACTTTTGGGTACTCCACCTCGAATCGAAGTCGGCCTACTTCAGAGAGAAAGCAGAAACGGGCCATGAATGACCAAGTCTGCAGGGAAAAGAAGGAACAAAGTGATACCAGAAATAGCTTAAAATGCAATTAAATATCAGAAATTCAGGTTCCAGGACAATTAAAAAATTGTTTTAACCTATTTGATTACAAAGCTAGTGTAGCCTGTGACAAGTTTACAAAGTGTGATTAAAAATTACACTGACTGGCTAACAGACATATTTTTGTGTTTTGACTGAAAATTTAGCCTGGTGTCTGTCTGTAAGGGGGGGGGGGCTTTTTCCATACCGCCATCAGTACTTTCCGCCGTAAAAATGTGCGCTTTCCGCCATAGAAAAAGTGCCATTCTGTCATGGCAGTAAAGTTTTTGTATGGCAGAAAGAGCACATTATTGTTAGTGCACTGTATACATTGCTTCGCTTCACTCTACCTAGGCCCACAAAATCGGTCATTTAAATTGACAATCAGAATCAGACTTTTTAATAAACAATCAGCCCAATTGAATTTGATTTATACCATTATAGAGATGAAGACCGTGTTTAGACTAATACAAACTTAAAACTATTTAATCAACCTGTACATTAAAGATTGCAGTTCCCAATCTTGTCTTAACCACAATTCAGTCTATCTAGCGCACCTTCACATTTGAAGACAGTGTACCTATCCTTCCACACGATTCAAAGAAAATTTCACAGATACATTCCTGTATACCACGGTAAAATCCATTCCTAAAATGTACATCCCCCCCATAGGTTGAGCCTCGCGCCAAGGCGAAAAAGGATCAAAACCTATGTTGGAAAGGTATAGCAGAACGGCACTAGATCCTGACTTTTCCTGAGTGTTAGACCTACAGAAGGGTACACATTTAACTATGAAAGGTTGCAGGCATTGGCTGACAACTAGTTATATTAGTCTTACACTTACAAACATACTAGGCATAGCCTAGGGCCCTTACAGATATAACCAGTTAGTCAGTCCCATGGCAAGTTAGGCAGTGTTTACTTACATCTACAGTCCTCAATTCTCCCTCCATATAAAGTGCCTTGGTGAGTGTTATAAAGCTGAGTAGAATCCATAAGCACATCCATTTTGGTAACATTTTACTGTGATATTTAACAGACAATGAAATACAGGATCAGCTCAGTTGCATTACATTTTTTAGAGACATTAACGATCCCGCTACTAGCCTGAGTCAGGCTAGTTGCTGGCCTAGTATTGGTATTTTTAGACGAACTGCTCCTTGGCTAGGCTGTAGCCTAACTACAGTAGAATGCTAACGTAGGCTTGTAACGGTAACAAGAAGTCTCAAATTATCTCTGCAGAGTGAACAAGCGAGCAAGTCTAGAAACTTTGCAATACGTTTGGAATACTTTCCAACTATTGTTGTTGAAATGCTTCCGCTAAACTAGAGATGAAAACCAGTTAACTTCTGTATAATAAGTAATAGCCCAACTCGGTGTATAGTTAGTGGACGTTAGGTCTATCATTTGTACACACAAAAGTAATATTTGTTCGATTCGTTATACTGTGAATGTAATAATATAGTGTATACATGTATGTAAAGGATATTTCGCGCAACTACTATGACGTAGGAAATAAGAAATGCATATTCAGTAGCATGACCTCAGCTGGTTTCTAGTATCAACGTGTACTGCTGCCTAGCAACACACAACAAATGAAAGAATCGGCTTTTGTGAAATAATCGATATGCTAGGCACAAGTACACTTATCTGTTTAATTAATAGCTAATGGTGGAGAAACCACCCTGTTTGTTGTAGATATATTTGCACTAAGTCAACGCACATGACGAGCAAAGTTCCTCTCATGATTCTCGCTCGGTAGTTAGTTGAATTCTAAGACCGAAGACGTCAATACTTTCTCATATCATTAGCAGCCTGATCAATCTGCTTCAGCCAACACAAAAGAATTTTTTATCATGCTCATATAACCTATGTAAGTTTGAGCGGACATTTTCCCGAAATTTATCTTAAGCTTTCGTAATTTGCACGCTTTATAGTATCGAAAGGTGTATTATAATTTGTGTCATTCAGTGTCATTCAGTTTGTCATTCAGTCAAAGAAGTTGGACATAGCTTGCCCTTCGTGGGGAGCTGACGAGTGGTGGTGGAAGGCCCTTAGAACTGTCAATCATCAAATCCCATATGAAAAAATAGTAGCTAAACAATTTTTTTTCCAGGATATTTTGATATATTTAAGGCATTGAACCACGCTCTGAAAAATTTAACCTTCCATTGCTTGCAAGTGAAGTTTTCTTCTTGTTGCAACAAAATGCAGACAGTAATGAAACGTGATACCTTGTTACATGGGCGGGATTACGGGGGGGCAAGAGGGGGCACTTGCCCCCCCACTTTTTCCCAAATCTTAGTTTACTTTTTTGTCGTTTTTGCAGACAAATGTGCACAACCCTAATCGAAATTATTCCCCCACAACAGCTCTATCAAATAGGCCTATTTGTTTCGAATCTAAGTCGAGTTTGTGTGTAAGATCGTAACATGTGTCATGAAGCATGCAGAATAACTGGAGCTGGAGCTAGCACATGGTTCGCAGCACAGGTTACGAATCCTGGAACTAACACACTAGCGATTCAATTCTGCATGTGATGAATCCGCGGCATGTGCTTCAGTGCTAGCTCCTTGCCAACCGATGATGGCGCTCCGCTTAGATAGTGACGTATAACCAAGGGCGTAGGAACCGGGGGTGCTGAAAAATATGGGGGGGCGGAACTATCATTCCGCCGCCCCGCTTCGCAAGTCAGAAAACCCCTTTTTCATTTCTGCCCTTGGTGCTCATATCATTTTGGCAGAAAAAATTCTCATTTGGAGCACCAAATTGCATCTAAGGCCGGGTGAAAATGCAAAATTATTTACAAAATGGAGTG
>JAIPMN010065480.1:0-13389 GCA_020650975.1 Apostichopus californicus
ACACCATTTTGCAGTTACAGGCTGGTTGTAAGAAATTTATAACCTATGAGAAATAAAATTTCTTGAGAAAGATGATCCAAACTTTGTTTTATAAATATTTTAGAAAATTACACCTGGGAAACATTTTTTTTAGAAGTAAATTAACATCACCATTGTACACTTTTGTCGCACCAAATTGCATCTGAGGGCATTCAGCAATAGAAAATTTTCCAAAGGGGAGGGGGCACCCCTCCCCTTAGACCCCTTCCCCATATCACTATAATGCCACTTTGGCCCCTCCCAAACAAAGGCCCTGGATCCGCCAGTGCGTACAACCATGACAATGTATACTGTGACTGCATGTGCCTATATATAACCATAAATGTTAGTTTTGATAGTGGATAGAGTATAGTGTACCTATATATAACTCTATCATGTTGAATATGATAGAGAATAATGGTTGGTGTGTTTAAAGAGGCCTATTTGTGCTAGTGTATAATGGTACGGTGTGGATACACATAACCATTACAAATATTTATAATAGTGGATAAGAGTTTGTACAACAAGAACACTACATTTGTACTCTGTGAAGTCCATTTTAGTAACTCAATATATGAGAGATGCGAGTAGAACTCGATATCCAACCAATGGCTTGCATGCATGACATTAAAATTAGGATCGCTTGATATTAGTTGAGTTGTGTTGTTCACGTTTTCAAAGTTACAAAAGAAACATTTATTGCAGATATGAGGGCGTTAGGGGCCAAAGGGGCCGCTTATCGTATTTAATACAGAATACTTTACAATGAGACGTGCACGGAATCTATATTTGAGGCAGTGGCTGAACATATGTTAAGATCCTCTATCATCGAACATTGTTTTCGACATAGACTATGCACCCATCAGGCCATCACCATACAGGGAATCCGACATTATTATCAAACACATGCAGCCATTTCTTAAAGTCAACACATTCGTAACGTGGTTGTTGGGTGACCCATGTGGAAAGAAACAAGTGGTACAGCTTTTCCAAGGGGGAGGGGGGGGGGGAACAAGGGTACAGTTAGATCAGATGTAAAAACGTTAATTAAACCAACAATATATGGTCCGTTTAACTATATGCTCTTTATATCACGGTTGATAATTAATGCACATCATGGTCCGCATTATGAAGGCCATTGACTGCCTATCAATGTTGTTTACTTAATTTTCTCTATACATATGTTTTTATTTACAGGATATCTTTGTTGGGTATCCCTGTGATGTTTATTTGTGTGTATGTATATTGTGTATTACGATACAACCTTTGCGGGATATGTTTTGTACAATATCCCCTCTGAGAATTGACAGTGATGAATTTACAGTTAATCTATATGTATCTTATGTGACATGTGACCTTTCTCGCAAGCAAATGAACATCTTATTTTAAAGGTATACACATCTATATATATTCTGTGCAACTAACTGTTTTTGTCGAGCCTCAGACCATAACGAATGGTTATCGGATACCTGGTTCATTGAAGTCTCAGTACGTGTTTGCCAAATTTAAACTTCGACCTTTCCAGCTTACTGCACTATAAATTCAGTGAAAATGACACCGTTCTATGCAATTTTCATATCAATAATCATTATTTTTATTGAGTTATCTGTCGTTAAAACTGTTGAGCTGAATAAAATTCGCCAGATTTATTAACAAGTCCGTAGATGCTACAAACTTCAATCAAAATTTGCAAGGCCCGCCCAACAGATCATGCGCCAATAAAATCTCTTTTTCGTTTACTATCGTTAGGACTAGGCTTACTATTACTTTCGTGGCTAGCCTGTCTTAGGCAGTGGCGTCGGCAGAAATACAAATCTGGGGGCACAGGGAGGGCACAGCACTTAGTTAGGGGGGCACAATGTTTATTTGTGAATGCCGTCTTGGGGGTGGGGTTTAAGAGGAGGTGGTGTCCCTCTCCCGTTTGAGAAATTTTTGGTTAATTAAGGGTCCCTGGGGCTTAGTCTGTCCGATATTTTTGTTTTTAATTGAGGCGGATAAAAAAGTTATTCAAAAATGTAAATTAAATCTTTTGCTTTCATAATGTTTTTAAATAAGAGTGTTGAAACTTGAAATTGAAATTCATGCAGGGTAGTAGCGAAGTTTAAGCACTAGCGATTCACGCCGGGGCCTCTGTGACCTTGCTAGTGAGAAAACAACTGGTTATTGTGATGGTCGGTGGAAAGAAGTTTTACTGATGAACATAATACATTTCGTCCTGTAAACAAAGCTTTTGGTTGAGTAATTTTCTTTAACACTAAAAATTGCATTTGGGGGTTAGGGCACGTGCCCCCCGCCCCCCCCCCCAGGCCACCCCTTGGCGACGACACTTGTCTTAGGTCCCTGCTCTTGTATCTTTCTCTCGGTCTTACCGATGTAGCTTTCGAAATTATGTAATTTCCTTCCATGGCAATGAATAAACAGGTATTTTGAGAAGTCACTTCTGTGGAATTGTAAAAGTGGATGATACGAGTATATGACTGCCTTAAATATTGATCGGGCCGCATGTGTAGGCTATTTTGTTTACATCTGTGTAATGAAAATGCTGACATGGGCGGTAGCAGTCATTTTACGGTAAATCGTTCGCGCCATAAGGGCAACAGAAAATTAATTTCTTTCTTTCGATTGCGACAGGTTTCTCCATTATGCCCACCTGGTCAGAGTGCATTAAGAATAAGAAAATTTGAATCTACTTCGGAAGAAGTTTGTTTTCCGTAATTCATCTGCAAACACGTAGTGAGACTCAAACATTAACTTTCCATTAATTTCATATTGATGAGAAATTTGCTTTAAGAGCCACATGATCAAGTACATAAATTAAGTAACCATATCAACGGAATGTGTTATATCTTCAGAAAAAGTATACAAATATGTCCGTCATTTGTATCTCAAGTATGCTGGGTAATCATATTTATTTTACTTCATTTTTCGAGCTCAGAATCTAATATTGTAAGTAAAATTGTTTCTTCAGCTGTACATAGGCTGCACGTAGTTGGGAATGACGTCAGCAAAATGACGCAGTTACCTTTTACCTGATATTATATACTGTCTCATTATCTCGCTGTTTTTACCAGCGTTAATCGTAAATTCCCTGATCAATTTCGTAATAATGATCTCTATTATCAGTGTTAAGCCAATGTATACACTCATTTGGAACTTACTATGCAAATGCAAATGCAAATTGATGCTGTCGGACTCGTGTTGCTAGTTATATCCACTGCCTACGTAAGCTGTAATACATGCGGTGGCCTCTACTAATAATTGATGCACGCTTCACTTCTTATCTTCTCTAACAGACAGAATGTTCTCGTATTAAAAAGGAATCTCATTCCATCTATTTTGGTGCCATTTGCTATCACTTTAAGCAACAACAAAGCTTTTTTTTATTTCTCGTTAGACTGACACTTGTCATAATGCCAATATCAAATCGTTTCATCGAATTTCCGCGAAACGCCCGTCTTGTTTATGCCATTCATTGCTTGTCTGTGAATAATGCGGTTCACAAATCACTTCGAATGGCGTTGTCAATCATTTTACTACATTTTGGCTGTCTAAGACATATAAAGAAGTTATTGGTGGAAGTTGTTGCATTTACTTCACTCCTCTATTAACCTCTGACATATCTAGGCCTATATCAGTCTAGACGTTTATGCAGCGGTAACGTGTTAGGCTGAGACAAGTGGGCCATTTATACGGCAGGAGTTGATATCACCATGCTCATACTTACTAATTGGTAGGCTATATGTCCTAGCTTTCCTCGGTGACTGTTCTTGTTTCTTAACTTTCATGGTCATGCGGGCATAGTTCACGGTTCAGTTCATATCAATAATTGAACTAACGTACATTCCCACCAATAATTGGAGACTTGCCTCCCAGTCTTCGTTTTATATGAAGCTTAAGAAAATCGCGAAGACTGGAATTAATTTACACATTTTTTGATGCATTTCCAATAGTGCAATAAACTGAACAATAAACGACTTCTAGCAGGATAAAGCCTATTTGCATCCATTTTGACACCCGGGGGTTACATATGTTCAAGTTTAGTAATCGAGTTAGGTGTAATTGTGCGCTTGATAATCAGATGAAGCGCTCCAATACCATCAAGCTGTACGGTGGTTGTCGTCATGCCAGGGTCGACATAATCTCATATTCTACTTAATTATCACTAGTCAGTCTTTCTATTTTTTATTTAAGAAAATTCAAACAAAATTATAATCGACAAGTGGAATTCAATAACGCCGCATAAAACACGGTTACAGAAATAAATATGAAAGTTTATTCCTGTGAATGACATGAATGCTTGGAACACCGGGTTGTGGTAGTACGTGTTGGATAGCCTAACTACATTATACCAGAGTTATAACCAGTCACCTCATTTCAGGTCGAGTCGAGTCATTGCCAAGGATTTTGGAGGAAATTTCACAAAATTCCTTGGAGTTGAAATTTATTGACGCGAGTCTTGCCTGATTAGTTATAACCCAGCGGAGGTAGGAGCCGGGGGCACCGGGGGCACGTGCCCCTCCCCCCGCCACTTGTTTCTAAAATAGCAAATGTGCCCTACTGGCAAATAAAATGTGCCCCTTTGATGAAGAACTGTCTTTTGGATATCTTAAGCCTTTGTTAATTTTAATATTTTATTTTAATTATTTATTTTATTTTTAGTCTGTACATGCAGCTATTTCTAATATGGCATCCCATATCTTTTTGTAGCAAGGTTAACAATAAACAATCTCAATAAATAGTATTGATAGCATACTAACACATCGTATATATTTGAGTGATATGGTCGGTGTGCATCGGTTTATAGTATAACAAGTGGTGGTTGTGGAATGAGAAAGTGCCTCTCTGATGTTGTGCCCCCCCCCCCCACTTATTGGAAGCTTCCTACCCCTGGTTATAACACTGCGTTAAAGATATCTTGCAACGTTTGTCTTCAGTGGCGTCTCCACACACTTTGAATTGGAGAGGGGGTGGAGGGGGGTGCGGGGGCAAAACACAATGGGTGCAACAATGAGGCACAAAATTGCAGATAATTCAAGCTGGCGCCCAAAAGCGCAAATCCAACACTACTTGTTGGTTCTGTCTCATTTGAATAACTTAAATAAAATTTCTTTCTAGTTGCATTCCCTTAAGTTAACTTCTCTAAGTACCTGAAGATGAAGATACTACTTTTATATATTGAAATATTAAAACATATCTTTGTATCTCTACATAAAGATATCTGTGCATCATCACAGGATGTATAGCGAATTGAAGTAGTGAATTTCATATCATCTTTATGCATTTTGTCTCTTCTTGGAAATACGTCGCTCACCAAAAAATATATGTGACAGAGAATTATAAAAAACACCCATTGGTCCAAGGATATTAAGATCTCATATATTAATATTTCAAAATCTTAATGTTCAGACATGGAGATATTAAGATATCGTATCTAAATGTTACAATATCTTAATGTACAGATATTAGTAGGATCTGGTATCTTAATATTTCAATATTTTGATGTACAGGTATTAAAATATTAAGATATCATACTCTAATATTTCAATATCTTAATGTTCAGATGTTGAGATATTAAGATATCGTATCTAAATGTGACAATATCTTAATGTACAGATATTAGTAGGATCTGGTATCTTAATATTTCAATATTTTGATGTACATGTATTAAAATATTAAGATATCATACTCTAATATTTCAATATCTTAATGTTCAGATATTGAGATATTAAGATATCGTAGCTAAATGTTACAATATCTTAATGTACAGATATTAGTAGGATCTGGTATCTTAATATTTCAATATTTTGATGTACATGTATTAAAATATTAAGATATCATACTCTAATATTTCAATATCTTAATGTTCAGATATTGAGATATTAAGATATCGTAGCTAACTGTTACAATATCTTAATGTACAGATATTTGTAGGATCTGGTATCTTAATATTTCAATATTTTGATGTACATGTATTAAAATATTAAGATATCATACTCTAATATTTCAATATCTTAATGTTCATAAAGATACTGAGATATTCACATCTCGTATCTCAATATTTTCATATCTTAATGCACACGTATTCAGATATAAAGATAACTCATCTACAAAATATTAAATTTCACGTTTGCACGTTTGCACGTTTAAAGCTTCCTTACTTTTATGTTACCAAACTATTGCTAGTGCTATACATGTTTTCGCATACTGGCGGGTACACTTTAACTAACTCTCTTATCCTTTCCTACGAAATAACACTTTTGGGCTCCATTACACTGGTTGAAATAAGTAGGAAAGAGCAAGTTACCGCCATTGAAGTTACAATGTATTTTAAGTAAAGGACAGTAAAGTCTTCGGTCATTGTGTCCATTATACACTGCCATTTCCAAGAAGCTGTAACGTCATGGTCACGTCGAACTCTTTACCCTAGATACCATAGTTACCATGTCAATAACGTAGTCATATTGTCGATCTTTATTGTTTAAAAAGTGAGGGCGCAGTAAAGTTTACATTCGAGACGGTACGTCATTATCTAACAATACCACTGCGGCAATCACATCAATGACACTACAGACTTTGAATTAACGTAAATTATGGGAGATTTGATTCCATGCAAACATTGACCTTTAGAATATAATAATGTCACATTAAAGAATCCATACATATACTGCTAAACATAATGTTTGGGCATCAAAGAGATGTAAGGGTTTTATATACTAAAAAAAAACTAACCTTATACTAAGCTAGTATTGTGTTTGAGGTTTTACAGTTCTTATAACACAGCTTATAGATAAAATTGATATTTATTCATGTTTTAGTTGAAAATGATGTTTAAGATGAGTCACTATACTGTTATTGATGACATAAATATAAGTTATCACTTTCAGCCAGAAAACTCATACAACTCCCGCAACATAGTATTGATAGTTGTAAGGGGAAGGTCGTTTGTAATAGGCATTACTGTACAACACGGTATGCAACCAGTGGACTGTGTTTAGTATAGTTTAGTTTCATCCCAAGTGTTAGGGAGCCAAGAGAAAATATTTGAAACCTTATTCATGTGATAATCGATGGATTAACACCGACTTATATCAAGCCTTCTTTTTTCGATAAGTGTTCAGAGAATGACGAAGAGGCGTATTTTTTCACACCCATTCCTGCCCGTGGGGACGAACGAGAGTGTACTGCTGCAGCACCTGGTTTCTATTTGAAATACTGAGAACGAAGCTGTTTTGAAAGTACATATCAAACTTGGCAAATCCACGGTAGGCTCCGCTCAACAGCTCTGCACTGAAGAATAATTAGGTCCTTCAGGAGAATCTGATTCCTGCAGGCGAGGTTTTATCCCCGGGAACCTAGGAGGTTGTTGGGCGGCGGGGCGGACTGGGTCTTAAAGTCGGCCCGGGCATTTTCCACCTAGACCGGCCCATTATTCATTGATATGCTACTTACATAGTGATCGCCGTCCTGGGGGGAGGGGTCTAAAGGGGTCTTAGGGTATAATACCTAGATGCAAAATGGTGCTATATTTCTCAAGTTAGTAGGTTACAATAATCCATTAAAAATGACCCAAAAATAATTTTCTAGAAGCAACATTTGATTAAACTGAGGAAAGTTAAAAAACGTAAACAAAAATAGACAATATCTGTTTTAGACTGGATTTTATTTAGTTTATTTTATTTTGTGCAAACATGCTTGAAAAAAACCCCTAAATAACATCCATTAGCACGGACGGGTTGCCAATAACACGTTCTTTTTTTACGAACTAACAGACTAACTAACATGGTGATTTCATGAGCTGATTCCCACAGTTAAAAATATATTTCTACACAGCCCGTCTGTATTCTATTAACTACTGTGAAAATGGGCTGTTATTTTTACCAGGCTCCCCAGCCCACCGGCCCACCGGGCATTGCCCAAATGCCCATGTGACCAGTCCGCCCTGCTGGGCGGGAAAGTGTGGGGCACTATAACCGCTACAAGACACCTACACTTAATGTGTATCCTTATAACAAAGAAACTCAAACAGAAAGGGTCTCCATTATAGTGAAATAGTATATGACGTCATAGCACGTCACGGGTTTCATTGAAATAAACATTATAAAGATACTACTATATAACTGTCGGTTACATGCTGTCAGCACAATGGATTCGGATTCAAGGATCAAGCTGATCAGATAGAGAGTCGTCTGTCGTCTACTAACTCAACAGTTAAGCATGTAAACCATGATCATTCGGTGTATACTTTCCCTTCTAAACATGAAAATGCCATATATAGACAGTATCTCCATTCTGTGCTTGGCTTTTCTTTTCCTGTCATTTAATAACGCTATGCCGAAGCCATGCTCTTCTTTCATTTTACGAAAATTATGCTTCATTTGACAACTAGTAGCCTTGTGACACGACGGTATACTTATCTACGCACACCAGCAGCACCTCGAATATTGAGAGAAAACTGTAAGGAGTGTGCAACAAAATACTGTAGGAAAGAGGGAATGGCTGCGCGCTTCCTTCCCGTTTCCCATGCATAGTTCCATTACTCTCTTTATATGATTTCTCTTGAAATCTGATTTTTCTCTGACCCAATTTCATGATTGGCTAGCAAGTTCTGAACACAGAATTATCTGTCTAAGCGGTAATGTAATGTTGTCAAAAGCTCAGTTTGTCGTCATAGGCTTCGAGTGTGACACCCGATATACTTTCTCCAGGCATGAAAAGATATCACCATTTTGGCTCAACTTTAAAAGAAAAATAAATTATAAAGTTAAAAGAGCAAACTAGATGTGTTCGACGATCCTATCTGTATACAAGAACACACTTCCTAAGGGGAAATGTCTCATTAGGAAACGCATATTACATGGAACTCTTGCACCCTAGAGCTCCACTTTGCAGACATTTTCTACACCGTTCAATCTAGAATGGCTAAATAACTTATAAGGATTACGACTGTACGCATACAGTCTCTAGTCTCGCGATAAATAGAAATAAACGACACTGACAGATTATAATGGTCAAACAACGGTTTGAGTGACGTTAGAATGGCTGTGATATACAAGTTGACAGAAATATTTATGGATTTAGATATAGGTAATAGTTAACTTCCAAAAAAAGAACGCAATGGGATTAGCGTACTTTGCAGATAATTAAGAGTCTTATCGGACAAAGACTGGTATATCATATATGTTATAGAGGAATCATGCATAATAAAGATCGGAACCAAATCGGAGATCTCTTTCTCTGGGGTGTTGAACTTGGGACTCAGACTTGTCTTGCGGGTGGAAGTTCCAGAATGATGACGTAAAGATACGATCACGCCATCCCATCTGTTTCTATCAAACAGTATACTTATGTCTCACAGGAAGTCTTTTGTAAAGATTACACTTTTTTTTGTTTTTTTGTATGATCTTGACCAACACGTTAAGTCACAACACAATGGCAATTATATTGATCACCTGTAAATACACCGTCCGTGTTCTTTTCACTTCTGTTTTCTTTATAATCTTGAAACAAACGCCAATTTCAATGCGCTAGTAACGCTGCCAGCATGCTGAAAGTTACCGTATAGGTATACTATATTATACCAGGGAGTTGTTCCATAACAACTCCCTGATTATACTATATAGGCTACTATATTATTTGTAGGCACCTGCCACTTTTATCGAACAACTTTTTTAGCTCCAAATATCTACTACTTTTCTAGAAAGATTATGTCATCGTTTCAGAAATTGACTTATTTCGACTTCCTCCTCTCTAAATTTCACTTCGATGTTTTCCACTGTTTCTGCTGAAATTTATTGGCTATTTTATCTCAAAATGTCCACTACATGCATATTAACAAGCGTTTGATCCGTCCCCTGTGTTTGTATGCTATTATCACGTGAGTGAAATTCTCTTGTTTTAATTGCATCACCCCCTCCCCCCCCCCCCACACCCACTTGTGAATTCTTAAGAAAATTAAAGCCCTTGAATAAGTGATAAACATTCTGAAGAGTATAGAATCAAAGAAAGCATTTCTCATAGGCAGAATAACTACCATGCAGTGGCTGAGCGTCCATACAGTCAAGGGGAGGGGGGGTGGATGCCCCCTGACGGACTCAAATGGACTGCTGGCGCCTTTTTCAGCTTTTTACCACTTTTTACTTATTCGCGATTATTGACTTTTTTATTGCGCTCTCATCTACTTATCGACATTTGTCACATTTGTTGGTGTAATTTTCTGACAAAATTCTCTAACGGCGGTCTTTAATTTATCGGCAATTCCGTTGTACGACACTATTTCTAAGAACTGTACGGGGTTTTCGATCTATTTTTAGACGATACGCCACGCGCAGTGGCTGAAATAGTAAAAAACACCAAACTTTAAGTCGGCATGCAGTGTACGTTATACGCCGCTCCATGATCAGTGTGTTGATTAGTGCAGTAGGTTATTTGTTAGTTGACAATCGGAACGTTTGTAACGGGATACCATAGGCCTATACTTGTTTCATCTCTGATATCACAAAATGACACCTATTTATTCTTCGTTTATCTGCAAATTAGCAAGGCCCGGAAAGGGTCATTACCGGCGATCTAGGGAGTATCTTTACTCAAAAAATGTCTGTACGCTCCTCGCCAACCTGTGGTGGCGCTCCGCTTAGATAGTGTCGAAAGCGCCCCTACAGACCATTCTCGCCCCCTGACCAATACCCCTAGCTCCGCCACTGATACCATGCATTGCCCATTCAATATGATCTATGTGGAACGCCAGGAGGGGATATGCTAGTTACTCAAGAGTCTGTGTTAGAAAATAAAAAGTCGCAAAAATATTCATTCTATGCTTGAAATATTTCAAGGAAAATGCTAATGTAGGTGCAAGTCGATGAAACATATCCTCAGATCCCTTCAAAATACGTGCATGGTCCTTGTTATAGAAGAAGGTGCAATGGTGTGGTTTAGGTTGAGATTTAGACTGTTCGTTCGGTTGCACATTGGGAGGGAGGTTTTAAGGAGGGGTCATTCCCCTTCTCCTACAATTATTCTATAGTGTGCTGTATTCCGTGTTTATGTAACATGGTTCCGTTTGGACGTAGATGCCCTTTTATTTGTAAGAAGGGATGGCACTACTAAACTACCATACATGTCAGGTTAATCTTACCTTGCTCTCGCCAACTCACTGAGTTATGGATTTGTTCGGGTTAAAGCGCACAAACTGGTGGCTATCAGTACTAATTCTGAGAATTAAATGTCTAAATTTGAAATTATTTAATATTGAAACCATAATTGTATGGATGTGTATATGGACATAAGAGATTAACCATATACTCACTTATGGATAGCATAAGAAACGACCAGAGGCCTAATGTTATAAGAAAGTGCAGTTTGCGAGGCGTTTTAAAATTTAGGCGAACTGCTCCTTTTGGGGCCAACAATGAAAATAATATAATCCTATAGGTTCCTAGGAAGGGTTTAGCATATGTGTGAAAAGCAGAAAGAGATAGAAATGGAAAAAAAATATAAGCCACCAATTATCAACATGTTCGGAGTAGTAGGTTTCTGTAATGGAGCACTTCGTTGTGTTATGTGCAATAGAAAATGTTTCTTATTTAGAAGATATCCTTTTGAAAAACGTTTAATTATTGTAATGTAAGTATACACAATGAACAAAGGATTCTTTTTGTTTTAGGTAAGTTTGGCTTTGTCAAATCAAAGTCAAACAAATGGTCAAGAGGGACAAATGACCCCTTGGGTATATCGTGCTTAACTTTAATAGGGATATTTTTAAGTCAACTTATCAACGTTAGCAAGCTGATGACATTGGCGTAATGGGAAAGGGCTAGGCCAGCCCCCATTTGTCCCTCCCCCCCCCCAAGGCACACAAAGAAAATGGTCAGACTGATGGTATTTTCTGGCAGTACTCTGTGCTGCATTCCCATCCGAAGAAGAGTATTTTAGGCCCCCATAAATCGGAGAAGCTAGATACTGGCTGATCATGCCAGTTTCTCTGTAAACTCAAATGTCATTGTTAATCCTTCATTGTCTCTTCGCTCATAGGGAGGATGGGATGTTGTAGATCATTTGCCAGTAGGGCCATATACAGCTATGTCAGTTGCAATAGCAACAGTCGCCATGGTAATGTTTTATTTTCCTGAACCCATGGTGGGGTACCCGGCTTGACTGGAAGTCCATGACTGAGGGAGGGGTCAATACGTGTCCGTGTGTATGTGCTTGGGTGCGTGTGTGCCCGAGTGCACGTGTATTTTGTGTCCAAGTTTATGTCGAAACTCCTCCTATACAGATGGGCCGAGTTTCTTCAAACTTGGTGGGACGGTACCCCAGGGTGAACCCTTGTGTCTCGCAAGTCCCCGGAACCAGATTTCAAATGTAGTGATTTTTTGTCATAACAACATTGTTTCAGTTTATTATGGTATATGGAAATGTCTAGTACTATCAAAATATATGGTTGCTATGGGAACTAAGGTCAAGGGTCTGGTGGTAAAAGGCCAAATATACATTTTTAGCGCTATTTTATGTCAGAAACTCCTCCTAAACAGCTGTGCCGATTTTCTTCAAACGTGATTGGAAGGTGTCTTGTGTCACTTGTGTCTCGCAGACCACCGGAACCAAAGGTCAGAGGTCAAATTAGGTGATAATCGATTTCTGTTGTTGTTGATATGTCCCCATGAAAAAAAACAGTGAATTTAAATGGGATCTTCACACATATAGTGAGAATGTCAAGGGGTATCGAACTATGTAACTGATTAAAGGTCACGTGATCTAAGGTCTAATGTATATTTTTAGTGTAATTTTGTAGACGATGAGATATGCAACTCCGTGGATTGCCCTCTTGTTATTTCGTTTGTGACCAATGAAAACATTGAATAATTATCCCCAAATAACTCTTTCTAAACATTTCTTGTTGTTTCTTCATTATCGTGTAAACAATGAGAGGACAAACAATGTGAATTGAATAAATAAAATTTATGTTGCATTCCACTCATTAACATAGGCTGTGCCAGAATACATATACTCTACCAGCACCATAATAATTAATAATTAAACATGTTCCTTCGGTAGAAAAAACTAAGATGCCATACCCATATGTGAAGTGTTTATGGTACCAAAAGACGTCCAAAGGTATACAAAATGTAACGTGGGTAACCATAGAATTGCCTGTGTAATGATAATGATAATAATAATAACAACAAAAATAAGAACAACAATTATAACAACAACAAAAATAATAATAATATAGTAATAATAATAACAATAATAACAACAATAATAACAATAATAATAATAATAACAATAATAATAACAATAACAATAATATATTAATAATAATAACAAAAACAATAATAACAATAATAACAACAATAGCAATAACAATACAGTAAT
>JAIPMN010065494.1:0-10635 GCA_020650975.1 Apostichopus californicus
ATCGCTGGATGCACTCGGGCTCCGCCCTCGTGCATCGCTTGCATTATCCCCCGATCGTGCATTAATCCTGTGAGTAACGCACGCTAGACCGTTGATTAACCCCTTAATGTATACCAGAGAACTGCATGCCTCCATATGAAAAGAACCCACAACTTCCACCATACTACGTTCATGGTCACTCTGTTAAATATATACATGATAGTTTCATTCTTTCCCAAAGGTTACACTCTCGATGTACCCGACACAGTGATGGGACTAAGTTTTCTAGCGGCAGGGACCAGTTTACCTGACACAGTAGCTAGCATGCTCGTCGCAAGAGACGGTAAGGCTAGGTATATGAATTGGTTGTTGTTAATTACAAGGTTCGTTCTTAATAAAAATGTTCATATTCGCTTTCAATTTCGTTCCAAAACTATTTCCACGTTTGCAAAGTACATGTATCGACCAGTGCGTGTATCTACCATTATTGACACAATTTTAGTAGGATAAGTTCCCGCCTCTCAACCCAGCCCCCCCCCCCCCTTCAAAGAGAAGAATGAAGGAAAAATCCAACGTAAAAGTAACATTATTTATTTAGATAAAGAAAATATCCAATATGATGTGAACTTAGTAAGAAGGGCCGAGTTAACCGCATGATGTGAAGGTTTGGTTCTTGGTATTAATGGAACTTGAGAAAACACTTGGAAGCAATACGTTTCTATGTCGCATAACTGTCATTTTTGCTGGTTGTCCTTTGAACAACTGGCAACTGATCAAAAAGAAAAACGTCTCGCAGCTGCTTCGATTAACGACAAAGCGTTATACTAAGAGTATAAAGAAGCTGTGTCAAAACAAAATACCCTCATCTCAGGTTATGTAGATTAGGGGGAAGCAAGCCGTCGTTAAAACACTTTTACTTCAGTTGTAAAATTATTACAAACCATATGGAATTGACAGCGTGCGTTACCTTCTTAATTAACTCACATTACTATAGCCCATTCAGTGTTTCTGTACATGATGTAGCATTTACACTAACTACCGTATAGCATGTACCGTTGCAATCCCATCAGACAAATGGGTGGGAATTAGTTAACCTACTTAGTAGACACAAGTTAGTACTTAGCAGAGTATTTAGGTCCAAAAGTACCAGAATATCCAAATACCGTGACAGACGCGTATTAAGTATAAAGCTTCATATTTAAATTCTGACAGAATTGTGTTTGAACCCTCCCCTTTCTTTTCACCTCCACCCAGCCTCTCCTTTCTTTCCTCTCCACATTTACAGATTGTCCTTCCTAATCCCCTTTCCTTGCTTGTCACCTTTATTATACTTATCCCATTGTTATACCTCTCAGAGTTGATCTCCATGCCCTTAATCCCATTGTTACACCTCTTATAGTTTATCTCGACAACCTTTATCCCATTGTTACACCTCTCATAATTGATCTCCACAGCACTTAACCCCATTGTTACACCTCTTATAGTTCATCTCCACAACCTTTAATCCCATTGTTACACCTCTTAAAGTTTTAATCCTCTCATCGCTCTCTCCTCCCACCTCACGGTTCCTATGTTGTGCTCTATTCATTGCTCATTTGTCCAATTTAACTCCCTCTCCACCTGTGTCTCTTAACGTATTCTTAGTGTGTTTTCGTCTCAGTCAGTCTCTGAAGAAGATCCTGCTAGGATCGAAACGTCATGCAGACCCTTTAACTTTACAAGTTCGAACTAGGAAAAAATCGTCTCGTTGACTATTGGAACAATCAGCCAGTAATGATGGCATCATCATATTTGATGTCAACGTAACAATTTCATCCTAGAGTGTACAAGTGTGGAAAAAGTGTACAAGCAACATGTATGTGTGTGTTGGGGGGGGGGGGGGGTGGTAGTATTGTATACGCGTGGTAAATGTTATTGTACGGAAGCGTAGAAGGGACATTGCATTGACGAGTTACCGACTTGACAAAACGACAATTATCTGCAAATTGACGAGTTGACGAGTTGACGAGATGGTAACGTGACAAAATTCAGAAAATTGACGTTTTGACGTTTTGACCATCTCGACAAAATGACAAAATGCATTTTGTCGAGATGGTAGCAAGTGTGCAACTCGTCAATTTGCAGAAAATTGATGCATTGACGAGATCCGTTATCTCGTCAAAACGTCAATTTTCTGAATTTTGTCATTTTGTCGAGATGGTAGCAAGTGTGCAACTCGTCAATTTGCAGAAAATTGCTGCATTGACGAGATCCGTTATCTCGTCAAAACGTCAATTTTCTGAATTTTGTCATTTTGTCGAGATGGTAGTAAGTGTGCAACTCGTCAATTTGCAGAAAATTGATGCATTGACGAGATCCGTTATCTCGTCAAAACGTCAATTTTCTGCATTTTGTCACGTTACCATCTCGTCAACTCGTCAATTTGCAGATAATTGTCGTTTTGTCAAGTCGGTAACTCGTCAATGTAATGTCCCTTCTACGCTTCCGTATTATTGAATTCCAAAAGTTGCACGAGTTGGCCAACTTTCTAAAAGATATTGTCTTCTTCATTTACGACACGTGGTATATAAAGACAGACGTTAAGGCTGTACAGGTGTATTATCTCAAAACCAAGTGAGGAATGTAGTGACGTTTTCAGCCTAGTAACCACTTTCATTAATTAATAATAATATAAAAAAAAGATAATAATCGCGTCCCTCACGTTTTTTTGTCTCCTCCTTTTCTATCATTACAGGATTTGGTAACATGGCAATGGCGAACATTTTTGGAAGTAACATCTTCGAAGTTTTTGCCTGTCTTGGTTTCCTATGGTTCATAGCAGCTCTTGCTAATGGACCGGTTATAATAACAAGCAGTGCTATGGCATTCGACTCTGCATCTCTCATCCTTATGGTAGTGTTCATTGTGTTCATTATTTACCTGAACAGTTGGACACTGAATGGTAAAACTGGAATCTTCTGTGTGCTAAGCTATATCTTCTATCTGTCACTTTCCATATTAAACGAACTTGGTGTCTTTGGATTTGTTCAAACTCCAAATTACTGCAGCCATGTATAGAAGAGAGCGGTTAAATGGGTGTATGTAGGTGTGTGTGTGCGTGCATGTATGTATGTTTGTATGGTAGGCTAAGCGTACGGGACCATTTCAGTTTGGGGGGGGGGGCAGAAACTTTGTGCCCGAAAGTTCCCGTGACACTATCTAAGCGGAGCGCCACCATCGGTTGGCGCGTAGCGATCAAGAAATTTTTTGGCAAAAGATGCCTCTCAGATTGCCGGAAATGGCACTTCTGAGGCCTTGCAAGTTGCATCTAAACATTCTTTATTTTATAATCTCACGTTTTAGAAATTTACACTTCCCCAAAAATTTGGTAAATTAGAAGAAGAAAAAATGGTAACATCACTTTGAAGGGGAAAAATAGGACAGTATATGTTGTAAGCTCCTATTTAGTTACCGTATTTATTATTTTAACACAGTACTCAGCTACCTGCAGAAAAACATACATTGTTCAACGACACGTAGGCGGGATAATGTCGCTGTGTCGGGTGAGACTGCAATTTGTCTCACCGAAGTATGAAAAATAACAAAGAATATGATAAACCTGTACTTCTAGGCTTGTAGGCACTCCCCCCCCCCCACCATCCATGAACAAGAAAACGTTTCTTATATACTCTAATGTCGGGATGTCCAGGTATACAGTTGACTAGTTAGAAAAAAAAAATTGATAGTGCAAAAAGCGTGGTAGCCCAGATGAGCTGCGCTTACAGTGGTGTTACACGGAAATATTCGGGCAACATGATGCTAAATAAAGAAAATCATTAGGCCTATATTAATATTAATGTCACAAAACAAATAACATAAAAAATGCTCTCCACAGAATTGTCGGGCAAAAATTTGAAAAAGATTCGGGCAAGCTACTGCATATTTATATATACATGTATATATTTTTTTCTCCTCTTAGGCTGCCCGAATTTTTCAGGACTTTTGCCCGAATTTCTTGTCCTCTGGAAATTTGGGGGCAGTCTGCCCCCTGCCCCCCCCCGCCTCGTACGCCTATGTGTATAGGTTATATTTATCATGTTTCTAACCTTCTTTCAATTTCACTGTTTATAGTGGTTGCTCCATTCGTCAGTGCTCTAACATATGGATACCCATATTATAAAATGGTAATTCATGATTCATAAGTAGAGCGCACTCTCCACACAATGTATACCTATAGGAGTCTGCATCGATGATAAGTTATAATTTACTAACCATATTTCAAGGATCTTATCTAAAGTTTATTATATTGTTTCAACATTAACATATATTGCTCCCCACTGTCCCCATTGAAACACGTAAGAAGGTGTGTTTAATGCTTCCATTACCGCATATTACTTAATATGCAGCTCCAGTGTGGGCCACTTCATACATGCTAGAGACCAGACGAGGATTAAGAGTTTTCCTATAAAATATTGCGCAAATATATTTTGCTTAGACTGTGATATTCTTGTAAGTGAGGTTAATGTTGCAGCCTGAAATGATCGTTTTGTTAGACTTGCCAAAAATATATACTTGCCTGCGAAGATCATCCTCTACATTGTGAACTGACCTCTCTGTGCAATAATACAAACTAAAATTGAAGAATTACTCATCTCACTCCAAGTGTTAGAATCACAATTTTTAGAAATTCCTTCATTTACAGAGCTGCACTTTTTACCCCAAAATGGAGTTTTAGAACCCTTGTTATAATTATCTGAAGTATTTTAATAATCAATATTTAATATTGATATTTTTAGTACACTTTAATGTTTTCAAATTTGACCTCTTAACTAATCACTGTAATTATATGTTTCCTTTATGGACTTCTTATCCTACTTATAAATTTATATTTATACTGGAATAAAAAATAAATAAATAAATAAATAAAAAAGGTTGAATTAAGCTTAAAGCACTTGTGATGTTACCGGTGTTATCCGGTGAAATCGTATTCGACATATAAATCAAAAATTAATTTCGGTAACTTTATTTAACTGTGCGCAATGATTCATTTTGCTAAAGACGAATCTAATTCGTTAAAATATCTATCATTTTTATGTGTTTTAGTGCATTCTTTCTCCTAATTGTTACTTAAACTATGAAAATAAAGGAAACGACAAAAAAGAGAGAAAAAAAGTAAGAGATACTGTTATTGTTTCTTGTGACCAGGGCTTACGAAACGTTTAGTCGCTTTGAGGATGTGATATGTCATTCTTGCAACCTACCTGAAGGCTAAATATCTCCATTCTCTTTGCCAAGCAAATCTGCAGGCCGACGATTACGATGTAACGTTCGAATTATGTCATGGTATAATATTTAATGTATAATCTAATTCAATGTACCAGCGTAAAATTAGTAACCAATTGTAAGGGTGACAACCCAACCAGAAATGGACCTAAATAAACAACTCTTGAAACCTTAAATAAACCTTAAAACTACACACTAGATAACAAACCTTTCTTCCTTAGAAGAAGATGCATACAAAAACCTGAGCAGTTGTTTATATTTAAAGTGCCCGGACTTAAAATTAATTGTCATATAATAGAAAAGGCCGACAATTAGCCTTGGCGAAATCGAACCGGGGACTTTATGTTCTTATATTTTACAATTTCTTTTTGTAAACGGGCTTCACCCATTGCAAAATAAGATAAGGGGTGAGGATCGGGTTGGGACTTTGATCGAACACACATTTGTGAAAAGAATTACGTTTTGAACGTTAATTATTCAAATGTTTTCTGTGGTCAATCGGCGACACCCGTTGCAAACGTAAGTACAGGGCGGCCGGACTATAGGGGTTTTCGGATTGAATGCACCCCTCAATTATAAAATACTTCATTCTCCCTCTGGACCGTCCCATAAAGGTTCAGGCCCCTACTCTTAATCAGTCTGGAAAGTTTGAACTTTTTAATTTTGTTAGCACAATTTGACGTTATTAATACTTTTTCGAGGGGTGGGGGAAGGGGTGGGTTGGATGCCAAGACACCCCTACATAGGGGTCTGCTTCAACGAACAAAGTGCAGTATAGGCCTCCTTTGTAGAATCCTTCATTCGTATCTAGTACCATATTTTGATATAAATTTTGTGCAAGCCACTATATGCAATGCCTTACCCCATTCAACCTCAACATCTCAACATTATATAACTCAGTATCGGGGTACATCTCTCTTTATCTCATAAATGAACAACGTAGACTGTAGAGTAAAAACACAGATATGGGACTGCCCTCCCGACATAGCGAAGATATCGATTATCTGTGAAGATCATTTCAGTTTTACTTCATTTGAAGAGAAGAAACTTTGCGTCAACAGAGCTCTATGTCTGTATCCTGCTCTGGCGTCAATTTGTGATAGCGCCATCTCATCTTTTAAGGCGACATGTCGTCAGTAGTTCAGTGCACAGATTCATGATTTGTTATGGGCAAGCCTAACATGAGCGTCCATACAATTCCTATGGCTAACAATAACTAGCCTACGCTTCATATATGCATAACAAGACAGACGACAGAGACGCGCGTTGGTCCATATTCGCAGCTTCGCCGGTTCCGCTACAGACTATAAACCAGCTTCACGCTACTTATTATTGAAAGTATGATCAAAGTTGTTCATTTTCATTTCATCAACTGTGTTGTCACTAATTTAGGTCTATCATCCTCTTGCTGAACTGACTTATGAGTTTAGTAGCATGATGCATGATTAGCGTAACGTTAGGCAACAGGCCTGCGGTAACTAAGCTAGTGCTCGCCTAGATCTACATCAGGAGGCATAGGCTAAGTAAGTATAAAGCCTAACAAGACAATATATGTTTCACAATTGTATTTGGCCTAACTTTAGAATCCGTACCATATGAATGGGAAAGCTTACTAGGGGCTAGGAATTAGGGTTGTAGGGTATTTGGATGTTAATCATATTAGTATAGTCAGTATTGCTAATTTCGGAACACTGCGAATTTCGGACACCCCTAAGAAATGCATGACACCCTACAGGAAGAGCCAAATTTCACCAACAAGTACGAAGCTACAGTTATTTTCTCTCCAAAATGACCCGTGTGCAAGTAAATACTTACATATTTGTCAATAAAATGACGGAGATCTATGAAGTCTGTTATAATTACTGAAAGAGCAACTGCGCCACCAATTTTATCACCAGCGCCACACTGTAGGCCGGGTGTCCGAATATTCGCAATACTCTAGCAAAGAAATATCAGTTCCACAATCACAAGAATCTTTGTGGAATACAACGTGAAAACAGTTTGCAGGAAAGAAAGTTTGGCCGTGTATCGTACTATAACATACTTCTCCCACCATATCAAGTATATTTTCAGGTGATTTATACCAAATAGATATAGTTTTGGGGTGTTTTAAGGCTTAGGTGTCCGGAATACGAAGTGCCCATGCTACTGTATTCATTCTTGGTAGATGCCAAGGCCTTATCCAGGGTAGCCTATAGTTAATAGTTACTAGGCCTATACCTAGATGATACTGGGTAAATAGAAAGTCACCATGTAAGTAATCCTAAGAATAGCTAAGCCTATGTAATCCTAAGTAATACTAAGTATATATTGTATTCTACATGTGTAATCTGTACACTAAGGAGTGTCATCTGTCTCTGTGACAGATGAGAAGATGAGGGTAATAGATCAGTAGAGCATACACTACCAACATGTGCAGTTGTGTTTTTCTTGAGTTGTCTCTACCGGTCATACTAATTAGCGTCAACAGGCCCATTTCACAACAACTCAAGAAAACAAGTTTAAAATACCATCAAATACAATGGTTGTAATCAGAGTGTATCTGTAAACACGTTTAAAAATGACCGAAACCATTGTGCATACATATTTTTCACGGGAAAAAAATTCTTTTTCGTAAATAGTCAACTTTCTTCGTCCATAGAATTGGACAGCGTGATGCTATTGCGCTTGCGCAATGACTTTGGACCGCACCATTATGATATGGATGGGTTTGTGTTAGGGATTTGGAACTACCTTTTTGTAGAATATATAAAAAAAGAAATAGAGACAGAAAGAAAGAAAGAAGGACAGAAAGGAAGAAAGAATGACAAAACAAATTGAGACAGAAGAAAGAGTTAAAGAACAAAAGAAAGAAACAAAGAAATACATGTAAATAAAACTATAGTATGAAGAGTTTCTAATTGACACGAGTGTGTGGGCACCATTCTCGACTTAAAAATTACTTACCTGTAGTGTAATGGTCCGGTCCAATGTCATTGCGCAAGCGCAATAGCATCACGTCGTCCAATTCTACGGACGGAGAAAGTTGACTATTTTTACGACAAAAACATTTTTTCCCGTGGAAAATATGTATGCACGATGGTTTCAGTCAGTTTTAAACGTGTTTCCAGATACACTCTGACTACAACCATTGTATTTTATGGTATTTTAAACTTGTTGTCTTGAGTTGTCGTGAAATGGGCCTGTTGACGCTAATTAGTATGACCCGTCTCTACGGGGTTAGGAAGTAGGGAATAGGGTTAGGGGTTAGTAAGTAGGGTTAGGAAGTAGGGAATATGGTAAGGGGTTAGGAATTAGGGTTAGGAAGTAGGGAATAGGGTTAGGGGTTAGGAATGGTACGGATTCTAAATTAAATACTTGTCATACTCATAAGTAAAATAAAGTTACATTAGGCCGGGCTAACTTTCCAATCTTACATAAATTATAAAGTTACAATAGCAGTGGTTAGACTAGTGTGTTGCTATGGTATTATTGAACAATTTCTGCAAGTGTCCCATTTTCGAGGCCAAATATAGCTGATGTATTGCTCGGCCTATCTAGTCTAAGTGTTATCTACATCATACATGTACATCATACATGTAGCCTAGATTCGTTAGTGTTATCTACATGTAGTGTTATCTACATGTAGCCTTTATTGGTTCCAATGCTTTGCATCCATTGGAACCTATGCAGTCACGTTGGTGTGTGTGCATGTGCATGTGTTGCCCAACTTGTAAAAGTAGTATCTCAAGAAGGAAAAATATGATTGATGCCATACATAAATCTCGATCATGGTCAGTAGATGATCCCTTTGTATTGTTTTTGGTGGAGCTGACATGCATTTTAATGAGTAGGTGGGGCTTAACGTAAAATTCTTAAAATGTTGATACCTCTTCAATCGTATACATGTCTGAATAGTACATGCTTGCTACGGTGATGTTACTACATACAGTAGCAAGTAACAAGTTCTATGGAGCATCAATTTTGACTTAATTAATATTCTTGAGTGGATTGGGCTTACTAGGAAATCTTCACAAACTGCTTGTAAGTATGACATCCCAACAAACACAAGTTGAATCAATGTCATACTTGGTAGGTAGATGCTTACAAGATCATAAAATGCATATAAGTCAATAGATAATCCCCCATTGGTGTGCACAAGTTTTAATGAATATTACCATGTATGGCTTACCACACTCTGAATATGTTTGGGCATCCGAACCAAAAAACGTTCTTGTGGTCTGGTTTTATGTAGGCCTGACTATTTTATCAAATTTTGATGAAATGTGGGCAATTTCTGTAACAACAATAGGCCTATGGCGCCAGTTTCGCTAATAGTCTAATTGTTGGTACAAAGGCTTACTGAATTCAAAATTCATATAATGGTTGTCATCAAAGCCGGCTACAAATATTGTACTATTTTAGTATAGATTTAAATGAGAAAAAAGACCAACAACAAGAAAGGTTTCATAATATAATTTGTTGGTGTTTCTTTACTAGACAGATTGGACATGAACAAAACCAGTTTCAAATGTACGAATTAAACTACTCTAGATATATAAAATGGGTTTAGCTGAGATCAATGGATGAAAAAAGTTAAATTATAATGTTTGGCAAATGTGTACTGTAAACATTTTAGTACATCATTTGTTAATTTGGGTATTAAAAACGGAAATTGTAGTCTTTGTTTCCTTTTAGCTTTATAACTACAGTTTTTAACTTTTCTTGCAGAAGACAAATATGGCTAATTCTTCCAGTGGCGGTTATGCCCAAAAGATGGCTGCATTAACAGAACAAGAGAAATTAATTCAACAGAAAAAGCAAGAAATTGAGAGGAAAATGGCAGCCAAGCGGAAAGCTGCCGCAGAGGCCAAGAAGAAGCCGGCCATTGTTACCCCTGTCAAGTTGTGAGTTAAAAGGAAAACTTAAATGTTGAGTGGCACACCCTTAAGTTAATATTTCAATTCTGGTTATCACGCCGTTCATCTTTAAATTATAATAAATCTCTGGAATGCTCCTTTAAGGCTCACTTTCTGATTAAGTCAACTCTTCAGTGAAGGTCTCGATGTTCAATGTTAAATCCATTCTTGCTAAATTTTTTATAATTCAACCCCAAAAATATGTTCTTAAAGTTCATAGAGAGCACCCTTAGATGGCAAGCAGCGGGATAAACGTCACTTTAGGTGATAACAGTCTTGTATTTCCTATTGATTTGGCATCTGAGGAACTTGACATTATAAAGCTATGTTCGTTAGACTCAGTAGTGCAGACACAATCCCTGATTAGCATCTGATGTTTAAAGGGGCATATGGAAAATCATAAGTGTATAACTTTGCAGTGTGTTTCATGGTCAACAACATGTCAAACTTAATTGTTTGCCTAAAGTCACCCTTTAAGGGTTGATTGCTGGTTCAT
>JAIPMN010065504.1:0-12701 GCA_020650975.1 Apostichopus californicus
GTCTAAGGGGAGGGGGTGTCCCCCTCCCCTTTGGATTTTTTTGCATTTCCAGGTGGTCTCAGATGCAATTTGGTGCAATATAGCACACTTCAACACCCACTCCATTTTGTAAATAATTTTGCATTTTCACCTGGCCTTAGATGCAATTTGGTGCTCCAAATGAGATTTTTTCTGCCAAAATGTTCTGAGCACCAAGGGCAGAATTGAAAAAGGGGTTTTCTGACTTGCGAAGCGCGGAATGATACTTCCGCCCCCCATATTTTTCACTGGGGGGCTGGCGCCCCCCAGCACCCCCGGTTCCTACGCCCTTGAAACCAATTAATAAAACTCTAAAAACGCGCATATTGCACATATTTCTGAAAAGTACCTTGCTGGAAGATCATCAAGGCCTGTGCTCTTGTTCGATGAATTCCCCGGTGACGTCACTGGTTCAACGTGCAAAGAGTCACTCACCTTCGACTTATAAAAAGAAAGAACAGATTCGGAAACATAGTTGAAAATGTGTAATTTGAGTGGTGGAAATTTTCCCACCAAATTGGCAGCAATGTCGGTGAAGAAGCCATTGAAACAATTGGCAACAGCTTTGGGTTCAATACCCTTGAGTTGTTAATGTCTGAGATAATCTTAGAAGAACTGTTTGATTTAGAAATGTAACCCAGGTGGTTAAACTGTTTCTATAGCTTCTTTGAATCATTACGATGTTTTACAAGTTTAGACAAATAACAAATAGATTTGGCTTTTTTTAGCATCACGCTTGACCTTATTTCTCATAAAACGGTATTCTCTGTAAAAGAGAAGCATCATTTCTGTTCTTTTTAAGTTTCTTGAGCAACTTTTATGAATGTCATGAAAATTTTCTCCCGAAAACCAGGGACCAGACCGTTGCTTGATGCGAACTGTTTTATGAAGAGCAACCGGGTCAATGACATTGGATAAATTTAACTTAAATAATATCCAGGCTCGATTGATATCTGTCTGGTTGTTGACGACCGACCAGTCTATTTCTCTTAATCTGATCAAGATAGGAATCTTGATTGTAATTTTACATGCATCTAACTTTTATGAGAATTAAATTTAATCTTTGTGGATTTGTAAATACAGAAGACTGACAGGTGGTCACTCAATCCGATGTCGACCGTGCCTGAGTTAGCTTACTTAAGAAGCTCTATCACCTTGTCGTGAAAAAGATATTCCGGTTATTGAAGTTGATTGCTCAACAAATTTTCTGGAAAGCTTCTGCATAGGCTATTTAGTTTAAATCCTCATCCTCATAGTATTTTTTTATTTTGCGAATACATGATTTTTGTGGGGGGTAAATTTGGTGATATTTGTGAACGCATCTGGCAACAACAGACTGAGTAGATGATGTCATAAGTTTTCTTGAACATATTGAAATCACATATCCACAGAAAAATAGTATTTATATGAAAACGTTGCATTTTGATTAAATTAAAAAAAAAAAAATTAAAAAGAGGGGTCGCGTTGTTTTGCCGGCAGTGAATTGTTGATTCTTGAGCAACCTACTCTGCAATTTCCAAACAGACTGTCTTATTCTATTCAACGTGCTATTCGACGAAATTGTTCCAGCCTACATACATGTCTAATAAGTCCCTTTACCAAAAGTATAACCCGAAGTGGTTCCAACCCCCCCCCCCTCCCCTTCCCCCGCCTGCTCAACTATCTCTCTCTACAGGCTCTCCACCATGACTTTTATACGCATATGAGTCTCACGCTGTCGTTAATTCTGCTGCCTTCTTTCTTTCTCCAGTGATACTAGGAGCCAGTAAGCGAGTTGGCTTTATATTTGGTGGTCTTGTGGCTTCGATGTCTCTTCAAATGCCATCTTCTTGGCCCACTACCAACATGGCGGATTTTCACGGAGAAACCACGGATTTCTTAGGAGCTTGGTGGTTGGGATTCATGATTCATGGTATATTGATGATTCTACTAGCTCTCCCGATGGCGTGCTTTCCAAAGAGAATGCTAATTAAACCACAGACTCCAGAAAGACGGAGGAAGAAAAGCAGTACTCATATCAGAGAAGCTGAGATCAAGGTTAACTCCATAGACCATAGCGGACTGAGCCCTCGCCGTAAGATTTCACAGGTATACCCCGATCGCTCCAGTCAATACGCAGAGAGTGGGAACACTCTAGAAGACATCTCGGACAATACAATCAATACAGACGATAAAGAAGACGGCTGTGATGGCTCTACTTCAGGTAAAGTTGTTATTCTTACTTTCGTTGTCACAATTTAACGAAAGAGCGAAACAATTTTTCTTGGCAGAATTTTCTTGGAAGAATGAGTTGCTAAAGTTAACGCCTATGGCACTTAACAGGTTAATGAAACGCTGTTCCGTGTTCAGAGTTTATGATGGGTACATTTTGAAAGACGCAGGAGGCTATAGTTAATCACATAATTATCTCTATTGTGTATCTATAGGCACATATGATATAGACAGGTTTGGCTCATCTGCAGTTTGAAGTCCACATTAATGAAAATTTCATTCTTATTCTCGGTTGCTGTAGCAACGGTTGCAACTGTAATGCCCAATCAAAACTTCGAAGTATATATGGAGTATACTCCGACTTATTAATACTTTAATCATAATATTCAGCAGTTATTTTTACGACGCTTAAAAGCGATCACAAATGTGGGAGAAATCCGCAAGGGCTTATGGATTACAACTTACACGTCGGGTGGCTTCCAATTCAACATTTTAACTCAAGTTTTCTCTGTAAAATGTTTAATTGACAACTTATCGTATCTCGTCAATTCAACATTTTTGAAAAATGTTCGATTGTTCACTTTTTTTCAACTGAGCAATTGAACAATTTTCTGCAAAATGTTTAATTGACAACTTATCGTATCTCGTCAACTCAACATTTGTCTACAAAATGTTCAATTGTTCACTTCATTCCAACTGAGCAATTGAACAATTTTCTGCAAAGTTCACTTACTCACTTGGAATGAAGTGAACAATTGAACACTTACTGAACAGTAAACGAGGGGGCAAAGAAAAACTTGTAGACATTATAAAAAATTTCAGTCGTCAGCATATTTTGTTCAGAATCAGCGATTTGGTCTACCCTGTTTTAAACAATGCAATTTGCAGCTTCTGTATACGTCACACAAACGCTGGATAAAAACGTGCCTTGATGAAAAGGAATAGTGTGAAGTATTTAACTTTCTTGTGAATATATTTATGATCTAGAAGGACAAGGACAATGGTAACTAACTTTTCAAAAGCTATCCGATCACACCTGCGCTTATGCAAGTAAAGAGAACACCGGGTTATGATGATGCCAAGAATAACGTTTTGAAAAAGATAATTTCGAATGAAGGTCATACCCTACTCACTTGATCGAAAGGTGCTTAAAAGGTAATTCCCTATGTTGATGTTATTAGGGGAAACCTTTTAAGCATTTCGCTTATTTCCTTTATTCATTTATTTTTATATCTTTTCACGTAAAACACATTCCACAGCAAATATATAATGTGAACAATTAACCTGTTATTGCTTTATCGTTACGAAATTACGGTAGAAATTAGAATCGATTGCTAAGTCAAAGTTTCGACTTACGTCTTTTTTATTATCTTTTTCTTAATTTAAACAAAATTTCAACTGTTCATATGGAAATGTTTACTTTTGATCTCGACATTTACAAGGCAAGGTCTCAACGGTATTATATATAGACGTCAGCCGAGTTCTATAATGAAACCTTCTACGTCCTCACATGTGTTCCCCTTCGCGCCAGTAGTTACCTTGAGCGAGAGAGAGATTACAGTTTGATGCTGGCTGTATATAACGCTTAATGAAGTTTATACTGGAAGCTTATCTTGAACTGTTAAATATGTAAACATGGGTTTGAAAAAGAAACAAAAATCATGCAATTACACTTTAAAGTAATTCACATGTCACAGGAGCTTGTCAGACAATAGAGAAAGTTCATTAAAGGATAACTGAATATTCATGGAGATACGGGTGGTGGCAAGGCTTTCGTAGATCGAAAGTTATATGCTAATATGATTTTGCATATCTTATTATTATTATTTACCAGATTTATATAGTGCTTTTTTTTCATGCTTAAGCATGTTCAAGAGCGCTTTACAATGACAACAAAGTGACAAAACCCTTTAAATATGACTATGAAAAAATATGTATATATATATATATATATAATTCTTCTATCTTGCAGGTTATTTTCGCTCTTTAGGACGTGTTCTAGCAAATCCTGTAATACTGACACTGATTTTAGCAGAGAATGTATTTTACTACGCTGCATTTGCTGTCGGGCCTTATCTTACCAAATATGTTGAAATTGCGTACAGCGTGTCCAAGTCCGAAGCGGCCTACATTAGAGGTAAAACAACTACCATGGCATTATTTACACCATTTTCAGGCAATACTAGTCTGGTATATACAAAACATGTCTTGATTTAAGCATTTTATAGCACAAGAATCCCCTTCATTTCTTTAACTTGAAAGGAACTGATTTTCTATCTTATCTTTTAATGTTTTTTTTTTAAAGCATCTGTCTACGTGTGTGTCTTAAATCACTTCATTAGTAAAACATCTTCATGCTAGAAGAAAAAAAGTGGTCACCGATAATGGAACTTTTTATTAATGACACTCTCAGAGAATATTTGCACTTAATAACTTTGCCTCCTCTCGATACAACATTGAATGGATACTCCAGTCAATGCAATATTGCTCTTTAGAAGAAAATATTCCACACTGTTATTCCACACATTCTATAGCTGAAATCCCAATCTCATTATGTTGTCTCTAACTCAAGATATGGGTCATTGAGTTATATTTATGATTGGCTATAATCCCTCCCTCCTGGAGAAATCTCATGCAGGAACTGTGTAGGATGAAGTTGTCATGGCAAATATTTTTCAAAAGTTTTGTTTTCCTATTAAGATCGTTTTCTGCTTATCCTTGAAATGTGATACCTTTTGAAATGTTTGCCTATAGATGTCAATATTTCTATATTCTATAAATTATAATCTCATCAAAACTCCAACATATTATTGTACAAATTTATATTTCCTCTTTCTTTGGATAAGGGGTTTAAAGCAAAACAAAACAAAAATCCTTTTATCTGAATTGTACATATTTATATAATATTTCTTTCAACAATCCAACGTCAACCGTTTGCCAACTCTGTATATTCATAAAATCTCTATTGACATATAAACAGAACTATTTTCTTTGATTAATTCGGTTTCGATTACTGATGTTTTGTCTGCATGATTAATGATTAATTTTCTCGTTAATTTCTCTCCTATATAAAATATAGTTTATGCCAAGAGTCCTTCGATCCTGATTGGGTACATTATCTGTATCTTCTTTATGACTATCTTCAAGCTGAGGCGTCGAGGGGCCATTACATGTGTGGCTATATCATTCACTGTCGTTGCATTCATTACACCACTTCAGTTAATGACTGGCTGTAATAACAAACCCAGAGCTGGGATCACCAAATTTGATCATAAATCGACAGATTCTGAAACCACTGTTCCTGTACTATCCCCATCGGAGTAAGTATAGATACTCTTAAGGGTCATATCATGTCTGGGCCCAAAATTTAAGCACGCCCACCCCCCCCCCAAATAAAAAAAAATTGAAAGACGTTAAACTTTATTTTCAAAAGTACTTTCCTATATATGGCGGAGCTCATGAGCTTCCAAATGATTTCCAGTCAATGAAGAAATGTTAATATAGACACATATATATCTCAGTATATGGATACCCACGTGTTACAAGTAACATAAACAAGTTTCTCGAAACTTGAACATATAAAGCCATGTCAGTATGGTAAAGTGTTATGGGAATTTAATTCCAAGTATACATCACCAAAATGTTACTCATATAATTTTGCAGCTGTCTTTAATCGTGAACAATTTCTGATTTAAGAAAAAAAAATTGTCTGAAAGAGCCACCGTACCACCTTACATAAATTTCATGATAACGAAATATTAATGATGGAGTTGATAAAGATTTTCAGATCCTATTCATACTAAATGTAGGTTGCCCCGGGTAAACTTGTTAAACTCCGAGTCAGATCCAGGGATGAAAAGACAATACACACAATGGGCATTGTTAAACGGATATTAAAACCTGCAACATTAACAATGTGAACAAAACAAATAACTATGGGCTAAATTTTTCATTCAGCGTTAAAACGATGTACGACAAGCAAATACTACAAACAAGACAACTATAGTTGACAAAAAGGTGCCTATAGAGACCAGTAGTCTTTGCTTACCATTAGTTCAACAAAACACAAACAACACTGCATGACTTCACATGGGTTAGGGTTGTAACTGGTATAATAATAAAGGCATGCACAAGATATATACATATTTAACACTATACTTTTCACTATATGTATATGTATATGTTTTTATTATTTAACGGAGTAACAAATACACAATCATGAAAGGCGCTATGAATGACACACAATATGCATATTTCCGCGAGGTTATATGAGGTGGCGTGGGTTAGCCTGTGTATAGGATGACCGATTATAACCCGTGAATGGATCTGCTAGTCTATTCGTGATATTATGCATTATATCACTGTACCGTCCATATGCATGTACCGGACAATAATAGCTATGTCTGGGTATATACTTGTTTACAGCAATTGACGTCCTTTGGATGCAAACTATTGTCATACAGGTGCACAGCAAAATTTTAAGATCCATTTTAATAAACTGAAATTGCATTGGTGTAATTTTGTCTGGAATCGGGCATCGGAGGTTTATTCCCCAATGCGCAGCTTCCCTTCCCTTCCCATTCCTCTCGTTACCTCCCATACCCGTTCCTTCCCTTCCCTTCCCTCCTCTGTTCTATTCTCTTCCTTTGCTGTTCGCCGCTTGGTATATTAAAACGATGATGGAATTTAATTCCACATACAAATATATACTTTATGCTCTTGGTCGTTTGCGTTACAGGTCCATTCCATTACCTGCTCTGACGTCATCTTGTAACGCACAGTGTTATTGCAGAGAAGCTTACACACCGGTCTGCGGGTCCGATGGTACCACTTACTTTTCTGCTTGTCACGCGGGCTGCACCATCCAAAACGAAACGGTAAATGGAGTGGGCTCCTTCTTTATACTTGACAAGCATCCCTTCTACATGAACCCCATCTATCATGAAATAACGTGGGAGGCAGCGAACATGTGACCCGATGCATGTGTGAGGTCACAGGTCACTATACGCCAATGGTAACGTCACTCTGTAGAAAGTTTAACATTAAAAGGTTCGCAAGATATGATGATGATGATGATGATGATGATGATGATGATGATGATGATGATGATGATGATGATGATGATGATGATGATGATGATGATGATGATGATGATGATGATGAGGATGAGGATGAGGATGATGATGATGATGATGATGATGATGATGATGATGATGATGATGATGATGTTTATGCCCACAACCGTCCAGGATCGTCCATGAGTGTACTGAGCCACGACCCACCAAAAATCACTCACTTTTGGGTCGTGTCTCATAGCTTTGCATATCAGTACACTTGTTAACATATCACTTGACAATATGAACATAGCGTTCTCCACATCCCCATATATCTGGAGAGGCTTTTTGGCACTTTCATCAGCGCAGTTTTTCTTCTCTTCCCGTCTTGTTTACTCTGTTTGTAAATATTCTTTCGCTCTCAAACAGATTTACGGACGATGTGCGTGCATTGACGATCGTCACATGACAGCTTCACAAGGAGAATGTGAGCAAGAGGAATCCTGTTGGTTAGTGGTCAGCATCATCATTATCACCGTCATATCTTCCATCGATTCATTCGTCAGTACTCCTAAATCGGTCGCTAAAATCAAGTGAGTTATCGACTTGTCACATAACGTCATATCATGGTCCTATATATACCTAAGCCTGGTCGTATATAGGTGGCAAACACGTTGATATTCTTAAAAAGGACAGTTTCATAATTCATTTATTTCCTATTGTAGGTTTATCAACCTACCTTATAAGAGAGATCCTCGAGGGGTTTACTTTATTCCCAGCGGAGTCTTCTACCTCTTGAATTTACCAGATGTTTTGGAGAGAGTAATCGATTCGAATATATAGCGTGACTCGTAATCCTTTAATGCAGGGGTGGGCAACCTTTTTGAATGAATGGGCCAGATATAAGGAGTGAAAAATTGACTGGGCCGCACCTTACCAACGACCTGCTGTTGACTTCAAACCTTTGATTCCGAGGACTTTCAAGCAATAGGTGTGTGTACTTAATCTGTATTCACAAAAACATAATATCAATACAGTACAGTTGATAATTAATGGGGATAATAGGCCTACCTGACAGCATCATTAGTGCCGATAAATTCTAAGCAGCTAGCTCGTTTTTTGTGATGATGTAAAATAGATTGATTTTTTTTCTTTTTCTTGAGTTACCTCACGGGCCGCAAAAAAAAATCACTGGCGGGCCGCATGTAGCCCGCGGGCCGTAGGTTGCCCACCCCTGCTTTAATGCAATGTTACCCATGCTCCACCCTGTCCAGGCTTACCCTTCCTTCATACCAAGTTGCCTCAGTTATAAAACACGGCTATGGTATCACGTTATATATAATGTAATATTCATAAACATCTTTATAAATAAAACATATTATGTCATATCTGATAATATTCATTCGGGATAGCAATCCATCTACCTTAATCGTATTTGCTTGCATCGATAGATTTGTACAGAAACGAGATAGGTCGATGTCATTAAGTATCAGCAAGTTTGTGGCGGGAATTTGTGAGTATTAAATTGTGACTAAATACATTGTGAAAATGCTCCCGTAAAATAAGGAAACGAAATTAGTAAATTTCACTCTTATTAAAGATCAGCTTCCCATCTCCAGCCCCGGCATAACCGCCTTATCCTTATAAGCCACGTTCCTGTTGTATATGAGGTGTATAATCGTTAGCCAATCAAAATGACAATTGTATTTGCCGTCTTTATTTCTTCATTTAATTGCTTTCATTACACAAATGGTCTCTTTTGTTCTATATTTTGTCTCCTTACTTTCTTTCTTCCTTTCCATCACCGTGTAACTGGAGTAGAGCGGGAGCCCAGAGGGTTTGGTTAGCTGGGAAGGTAACCAATTGCCTTGTACATCACAATGTTCACAGTGCATTCCTGTATATGAAACCAGACGACTGGCAAACCGGCTGTGGTGGGTGTGGCTGGGAGAGCAATTTTAAAGTCACCTAAAAGCTAACCTAGATCAGCTTTCATGGTAACCACATCAAAGTAAGTACAATGTGTCAGGTATGGCCCCAAGAGCAACAAATGGCCATCGCCAGTAATTACTGGTGGTGGGGTACCCCTGCCAGTCATCAATAATTGACCCCTCACGGCTGACCTAGGTCAGCTCATGAGGTAACCACTTGAAACCTACTGGAAAATGATGGTTAGGACTTCAGATACAAGGGATGGGCATTGCCAGTAATTTGTATTGGTGGGGTACCCCTGCCAGTAGAACCCCAAAATGCCCCTCCCCTCATTGATCTAGGTCAGCTCATGAAGTAACCAGTTGAAAACTACTGGAAAATGATTGGCAGGACTCTATATGTAAGGGATGGGCATTTCCAGAAATTTATATTGGTGGGGTACCCCTGCCAGTAGACCCCCAAAATGCCCATCCCTCATTGACCTAGGTGAGCTCATGAGGTAACCAGTTGAAACCTACTGGAAAATGATAGGTATCACTTGATATGTAAGGGATGGGCATTTCCAGAAATTTCTATTAGTGGGGTACCCCTGCCAGTAGACCCCCAAAATGCCCATCCCCTCATTGACCTAGGTGAGCTCATGATGTAACCAGTTAAAACCTACTGGAAAATGATAGGTATCACTTCATATGTAAGGGATGGGCATTTCCAGTAATTTATATTGGTGGGCCACCACTACCAGAGTCCGCCCCCCCCCCCCTTATTAACCTAGGTGAGCTTATAGTGTAACCAATTGAAAACTACTGGAAAATGATAGGTAGGACTCCAGATTTAAGGAGAGTCATTTCCAGTAATTTCCACTGGTGGGGTACCCCTGTCCATTGTCCCAACATCTCCAACCACTGTCTCACATTATATTATAGCTCACACCCCAAGACTCCCCGAAACACCCCAGATACAGTGTAACCACTCATAGGTGGCCTCAAATGACTGAATAAAACCTGTGTGGTTATTCAGGAAGTATATTCTTGACAGTCAACGTTCATTTCATTCAGCTGTTCTGAAGTGGTCCGTTCAAGTTACCGTAGCTTTACTAATGCCAAGGTGATTGTCTGATTGAAACATGTGGTCCTTGCCAGTGGCACCAGCCTGTTTCCAGGAGTCAAGGAAAACTATGTTAATCTGGTGAATGATTCACTGTTTGTGATTTTTATTGCCATACCAATTTCTTTTAGCATGGGGACATTTTTTTGTGAAAAACCATAAAACAAGAATCTACGACCTATGACCTGAAACTTGGTTTCTTTGAGAGGAGAGGACTATATATAAACTCTGATCATTGACTTTGACCTCTCGATAACCTCTGTGGATGAAAGAAAAAAGTTATGACTTTTTATTACCCTCCCCTATGTCAGTATGTGTAATAACTATATATGAAGACCTATTATAAGAGGTAAAATTTAATTTATACACTGTTTTTAGTACAGCGTGGCTAGAATATTTGCATGCAGCATCCTTGCTGACACTGTAGCATGATTCGCCAGTCTCGTGTGGGAGTCGATGGTCGGCTTAACTGACTTTGTAAAGGTAAGGCATAGCTATATAACAATATTAAATAATTATAGAATATATTAGTTTAGACAAAGAAACCAAGTTCCAGGTCATAGGTCGTAGATTATTGTTTTATGGTTTGCCCATCCCTTACATATAGAGTCCTGCCAATCATTTTCCAGTAGTTTTCAACTGGTTACTTGCTGACCTAGGTCAATGAGGGGAGGGGCATTTTGGGGTCTACTGGCAGGGGTACCCCACTAATATAAATTACTGGAAATGCCCATCCCTTACATATAGAGTCCTGCCAATCATTTTCCAGTAGTTTTCAACTGGTTACCTCATGAGCTGACCTAGGTCAATGAGGGGAGGGGCATTTTGGGGGTCTACTGACAGGGGTACCCCACTAATATAAATTACTGGAAATGCCCATCCCTTACATATAGAGTCCTGCCAATCATTTTCCAGTAGTTTTCAATTGGTTACTTCATGAGCTGACCTAGGTCAATGAGGGAGGGGCATTTTGGGGGTCTACTGGCAGGGGTAAACCACTAATATAAATTACTGGAAATGCCCATTCCTTACATATAGAGTCCTGCCAATCATTTTCCAGTAGTTTTCAACTGGTTACTTCATGAGCTGACCTAGGTCAAGGAGGGGAGGGCCATTTTAGGGGTCTACTGGCGATCGAGGTACCCAACTACTATAAATTACTGGAAATGCCCATCCCTTACATATAGAGTCCTGCCAATCATTTTCCAGTAGTTTTCAACTGGTTACATCATGAGCTCACCTAGGTCAAGGAGGGGAGGGGCATTTTGGGGGTCTACTGGCAGGGGTACCCCACTAATAGAAATTTCTGGAAATGCCCATCCCTTACATATCAAGTGATACCTATCATTTTACAGTAGGTTTCAACTGGTTACATCATGAACTCACCTAGGTCAATGAGGGGGAGGGGCATTTTGGGGGTCTACTGGCAGGGGAAAACCACTAATATAAATTACTGGAAATGCCCATCCCTTACATATAGAGTCCTACCAATCATTTTCCAGTAGTTTTCAACTAGTTACCTCATGAGCTGACCTGGGTCAAGGAGGGGATGGGCATTTTGGGGTCTACTGGCAGGGGTACCGCCACACCAATATAAATTACTGGAAATGCCCATCCCTTACATATGAAGTGATACCTATCATTTTCCAGTAGGTTTCAACTGGTTACATCATGAGCTCACCTAGGTCAATTGGGGGGGGGGGGGGATGGGCATTTTGGGGGTCTACTGGCAGGGGTACCCCACTAATAGAAATTTCTGGAAATGCCCATCCCTTACATATAGAGTCCTGCCAATCATTTTCCAGTAGTTTTCAACTGGTTACTTCATGAGCTGACCTAGGTCAATGAGGGGATGGGCATTTTGGGGTTCTACTGGCAGGGGTACCCCACCAATACAAATTACTGGCAATGCCCATCCCTTGTATCTGAAGTCCTAACCATCATTTTCCAGTAGGTTTCAAGTGGTTACCTCATGAGCTGACCTTGGTCAGCCGTGAGGGGTCAATTATTGATGACTGGCAGGGGTACCCCACCACCAGTTATTACTGGCGATAGCCATTTGTTGCTCTTGGGGCCATACCTGACACATTGTACTTACTTTGATGTGGTTACCATGAAAGCTGATCTAGGTTAGCTTTTGGGTGACTTTAAAATTGCTCTCCCAGCCACACCCACCACAGCCGGTTTGCCAGTCGTCTGGTTTCATATACAGGAATGCGCTGTGAACATTGTGATGTACAAGGCAATTGGTTACCTTCCCAGCCAGCCAAACCGATTGGGCTCCCGGTCTAGAGTGTTACCGATAGGCTCCAATTCCTATAACACTTCCCTTCACACATATATGCTGTATAGGCTTATTTTTAAGTTCACTTCATCATATAT
>JAIPMN010065566.1:0-13301 GCA_020650975.1 Apostichopus californicus
TTGCTGTAATAATATACGCTTCGAAGAAAAGTAGATTTCGTTGTTCAAGGCATAGTCATTGATATGTTTTTCTTTTAATATGTTGATGGGAGGGGACTGGGGTACAATTATATTGCCTGGCTATCAGGTTTTGTACTATCCTCACCTTTCTTAATTCCTTCATTGATTAGTACAATATATTAACCGTATTTACTTACCTAATCAGGGTTTAGTTGGATGACCTTTGTTCTGATGTAAATATCATGACTCAATGACCTTTAGTTTCAATAATATGGGAATCATTCATGTTATATTCAATCCTTGATAATTGGTTCCAGTATCGAATGGTCCTGGAATGGGAGGTGATGTCCAACTGTTTGGTTGAGGAAGTGTTGATGAACATACAATGCCATAGCAATAGATCAAGCCTTTCTAAATCTAAGGTCAATGTGACAACATCGGAATTCCATTACAAACACAGTCAACATATCCAAAGTGTGCAGACATGAATCCGATATACAAAGCTATTTGGAGGAACACATCCACTACTTCGTGTATTACCGTGATCGCCGTGTTAAAACCTGTCGTACAACTGATGTGCCATACGTTCTGATTTGAGCAATTGTATCACATTTTCTATTGTTTACCTGTATTTGAAAGCTTTACTAAAATATGAGTCATTTCTGCAGGTAACGCAGTAGCATAACAAATCTATTCATATGTATCCAACCGAGGCAGAGGTCATACTATATACAATAGCAGGGAAACAACAGTTACTAAATTTATACACTGATGGCGTGAAAGCCTTTGTAACGGCTTTTATGAATGCGTCTGTTTTAAGTAACGTTAGTTGGTTATGACACGCACTTTGAATATGGGAACTGTTCAAATGAAATTCTCGCTAAATCAAATTAACTATAACGTTTTCTATTAAGAAGATATTCACATGTCACCCTACTATGAAGTCCATGCCTAGCTAAGTTCTAACTTGGATCAAGTTCTAGTTTCTAAGTTGTACCCCGAAATTATTCTAACTGCTTGTCGACGAGGCACACGACAATTACTCAACAATCGGCGTGTTTATTAACCTCGATCGTATATGTCAATGCGGAATCGAGCATAACAACGTATACTAACCATTGTGACCCCTTGTCCCCTTTGACACTCAACTCTAGTGGTTCGCCTTGAATGTATATGATTCCACAACAACTGAAGTCATGATCTTATAGCTATATCACGTTCCTTGTGAAGCTATACCCGAACAATGGAATCTAGCTAAATGGTACATTTCTCGATGTTTACCGCAATTTTCAAGTAAAACATTTTCATTTTGAGTACTTTAAACAATCGAACTGCAGCTGGAACTCACGCAGCTAGTTAAGACTGTACACAAATGGACACAGACAGGAACAGCAGACGACAGGACTCGTTGTTCCTTAGCAACACAAATTTCCTTGCCGTCTATGCACCCAAACAAGCGCGTATGCTATGATAGGAGTGACCGTCGTAAGAAATTCGATAGCAATAGCCTTCTAAATCTAAAATAAAATGTGGCAGTATCGAAATTCAATTAGAAAACCAGTAAATATCTCTAAATTTACTACATATTAATATCTCTGTAAAGATACAAATCTAATGTAAAGTGATGTTCTAAATGCATCCACGGGATAAGTTATTATTCGTTATACATTATAAGTTATCCATGATAAGTTATTATCATCAAAATATGGTTCCATAAACTGATTTGCTTTTCGCTATTGTCTAAAATTTACAGTCAGTTTTTCGTTATTTATCGATTTCAACTTTCTTTCCTAACTTCAGCTTTCAACTTTTCTATTACAATTTTAGTGTCAAATTTCGACCAATTTGGTTAAAAAATTTCAACTCTCCCAATTTATACATTCTGCAAATATTTTTGTTTACGTTTGTCATATATATAGTCGAAAGGATAGCAATAAATCGAAAATCTGACATCTAATTTCCAAATTTCCACTGTCTTGTCTGAAAACGTTGGCCATTTTATTGTAAATTTGTCACTCTTTGCATTTTCCAAATGTGGGCAAGGGGGCTGAAGATTTGACAGTCACGTTGAACTTCATTAGATAATTGTATATTATAACGTGAGTGAAGGCAGCTTTCTTTGATCCAACTCCCCCCCCCCTCTCCTACATGTGACCTCTAAAAAATGACCCTGGGCTACACACTTTTTCTTTATTTCTGTTATTTATCTTTATGGGTAAATTGATTGATCACCGAAGATTGAAGTTGAAGAATTGAAGAATATGAATACATAATTTCAATGAAAATAAAAATTTAGTAAGTTCCTCTGTTAGCTTTTTTTTTTTTTTTGGAAGATTTGCTTGTTTCTTCTCCAGTCCGATCGATATTTCAGGAAATGTTATAGCATTTTTTGTTTGTTTCGTGGTAAAGATATGAAGATTTCTCCTAGATTCGCTGAAGATGTTGACAAAACAAACATTTGAAATTTAGCATGATTATTCCTCATTGATATTTAATCAGCAGCTGCACGTAGTTCCTATTTTCCATGATCTGAGTGATTTCAAACAGCTACTATTTAACTGTTTACACCAGTATAATTTATAAGTCATTTTGTATAATAATGGTTTATATGCTGCAAGTTATGTTTATTGAAGCAAAATCATGGGCCAGTCCAAGTTAATTAATGGTGGGTTGTACTCTGTTGTTTGATGTGAAAGTAGTCTGTAGGCTTATAAGAAGTTAATTGTTCTGGTTGTTGAAGATTTGACCAAATAAAATGATATCAAACAATATTGAAAAAGTAGCAACAGTGTTTTAGCCAGGTACATTTATCATAGTACCAAGTACTTCGGAAAAAAGAAATTCCGAGTACCAGATATCATAGTCCGATGACTACTTTGTAGGATCCGAGCACCGAGTACCAATTTCCGAGAACAATATTTAGAAGCCGAGTACCGAGTACGAATTATACTATTTTGGTTTTTGAAATATACAACAACCTAATGTTTATAACTGCTCCCGGTGGTAATTATAAGTAAATGATATATACCAGTCGAATATGAAGACATTGTTCGTGTCTTGTTATTGTTTGACAAATTTTCAAATGTAAAATGTCTTAAAATGATGGGTTAATAGGGGTCTAAGTGCCATATTAATACTACAAACACGCTATAAATTGTTATATGTTAGAAACATATATACATCACTTATGCTTTCTTTGTTCAGACTATATGTACTGTACTTGGTAATATAGTCGGCTATTCTGCTGCAGTAGAGACGCATGAGTACGGTGACATTACAGAGTAATAACAATCATCGATAACTTATTACAACTACCTACTGTAACGTCAGTATTACGAAACTGTTTGTTTTACATAACTCGTCACGAACGAGTACCTATCACTTTGAATCGAGTACTTAAGCATCCGAGTGCGGGTGCGAAAGGATGAGTACCAAGTACTGTTAACCTAGTGCGAGTACCGATCATTTAAAAACAGATGTTTGAATGCCACTCGAGTGCCGGGTGCTTTTCGAGTACTACAACACTAGAAAATAGCTTCTTGACAAAAATTTACCAGCTTTTTAATTTTTATTTTACTAGTGCTTGGCACAAATTTCAATAACATAAACAAACAAAAGGACCTTGGCAACACCAAATCTCTCCCGAAATTGAAACATACAGATACCGATACGGTAAACTTCTTTAAATCGTAGTTACTAATGAGGAACTGATTAATGTAATTTAAACCGTACTTACTAATGAGGGACTGATTAATGTAATTTAAACCGTACTGACTAATGAGGAACTGAATAAAGTCATTAAAATCGTAGTTACCATTGAGGAACTGATTAAGGTCATTTAACGTGAAACGGTAGTAACATATCTTGTTTTTCAATCGGATTTATACGACAAACCAAGACAAAACTGATCAGCAATTGATTGAACATATTTTATTTCTTATTATGATCATCTTATTCGCAAACCGCTACGTTGAACTGATCATGCAGTTAGTGATAATGAATGATATTTTAACGCTTCTTTGATATATTATTTTCAAGGAAAAACAGATCGTGAGTGGTTTGAGTAGATCACTAAGCTACTTCTAAATAATTATGATGAAAATCCGACTAAATTGAAGGGAAGAGAGGCGCTCGGCCATTTCAGATTCAACCAACTCCTTTCCAAGAGGCTGTCGAAAACTTCCGTTTTCGAGGGCGCTATACCTTTTTGGCGGAATGGTCACGCTATTAATTCTGAAATGTCAGAGTTTGCTCCACGATCACATTATGAATAATGCAATTCAATTAAACTTTCGTTACAACTGACACAATCTTCTATATTTGTCATAAGTTAACGGCAGTTTGCGAGAACTTTGAAAGATTCTATTCGAATTGAAATTCCGTCGACCTTCTCAAATATCCAAACACAGAAGACGCGTGAACAATATACGGTTTTACGAAAATAGAGACAGGAATATAGAACTCCGTAATATATAATTTTTTTGGTTTTCTACCTTGTTCCGGATTACGATAACTTTTTTTTATTATCTTAGCCTCTTACCTGTTTTCAATCTTTCCTAAGTCTGCAACTACGAGGTAAAATAAGACCGGACCGGTTAAATTTTGACTGTTAACCGGTTAATTATTTTATTGTAAACAGGTTAGTTCTTGCTCATGCTCATTAGTCATTAATGTGATCAATAATCGCATTGGAAACGTTTCTTGTTTTACTTTTTATACAATACAGGACTGTGTGACATGTTGGAGATCTATTTGATGATCTCTGTGATGAATCCAACATTAACAGTGTTGTATATAGTACTTTATTTGTTTGTAAATCCTTCCATGAAGATTGCAATCATTCTTGTATTTGTTACCGCATGATGTTATCTTCTGATGAAAATGGTTAGGTGATGACGTCACGCTGATAACTGACGATGAGTGTTTCATGAATAATTCGTCATTCAATGCACAGAGGATATGTCACGTGACCGAAGTCAATTTACAATCTAAAGAAACGGGTTCAATTCTTTCAATTTGGTATCTCAGACTCCTTATTCGTTACGCTAAATTTAGTTTGTTTATTGATGTATTGTCATGCTCTGCGCCTGAACAATTTTATACGTCATTTGATGATCACTTACTGCTTTACGATACTTTATCATTTTTACCTCTAAACCAGATGCAGTGTTATCAGTTTGGCCAAAATAAAGGAGAAGAGTGTGAAGCGTAATATGAGACCGCTTTGAGGAACCTCGTTAAGGCTCCCTGCTATTATAACTTAACCTAACAGATGTGATCAGCTGATAACTTCAACATGGTCCCGTGATGGTGACTAAAATTCAGATCGAACAAAACAAATCGAGACTTTTATAAGCCTTTTATTTGACATATTGTATGTGATACGGAAGTGTACTATGATACACGATGTTTGTGCGTGTTTTTATTTATGTATTCAAAGCCAGACAATGATAACATTTGAACTCACCTTCACACAAATGTTCCCACTACGATCCACTTCCAATCCGCACTACGCCCTTTCCACCGAACTGTCATGAAAAATGTTATGATCTTGATTACAAACCACGTCCAATGTTACCATGGTACCAACAACAGTATATTTCAGAAGTCGATATTTCAATAGAACGAACTTCATCGAAAGTTATAATTTGTTGTTCTTGATGTTTCTTACAATGCTTCATCTGCGAAACGGAGATCGTTTGTATTGACGAGTATGTAAAGCTCATTTGTTGTCCTACAACTATAATTTTGTCAATTGGGAACCATTTTCCTATGATAAGGTACCATAACAAATAGGCTTCTGGGTTCATTCGATGTACCCCAGGAATTCACTTTTGTCAAATGGAAGGGTGCTTAGATGCAAAATGTTGCTATATTCTGCCACTTTTGCTATGAAGACAATGAATCATTAACATGAATTACTTGTTAATGTTTTGTTTTTTGTAGTGTCCTTATATGTATCTGCAAAAACCGACATGGAGTGGTAACTGTAGCCGTGTGTGAGGGGAGGGGGGGGGGTGATTGTGATTTTTTTTTTAATTATAAACTATTTACTACATGGTTTATTTGTTTAATGTACCAGAATGTAACTCGCTATTCAACGTTTCATACAGGCACATACAACGTTTCATTTTGTGTAACAAAATGGTTTTGTTATCCGACAGGAATTCGATCCGTACGGGATCATGGACAATCGTGATGTAACAAATTCAACCATTTTATCTTGGAACTCAAATGTTACATTCATACCCTAATACATCTCTTATATATCATTCCTCATACAATAATAAATACGTTTTCAACAGATGTATCTGTTTCCTTAATATCGTATCTCCTTCTTCTCAAGTGAATGCATGAATTTCTTAAAATAGTGTGTCATTTTACCATGTATGCCTTAATACACACATCATTCCTGTATGACAATCTAACTTTTTTTGGCAGGGGTTGCAAAGGGGGGGGGGGAGTTAAACAAAAAAGGCACTTTCAAATGACATATTTCTTAATTTATCAACCAATAACATTTTAAATAACTTAAGGACACTTTCTCATTACAAAAATGGAAAGGTTCCTTTTTTAACCAGTTTTGACAAATCTGAATGCGGAGCGTACCCAGGCCCTACCCGGTCGCGAATTTTCCCAAACAGGTTTGCAATTGTGTGTAAATAGTCGCTGATGATTGGTCGGAAGTTACGTGATCACCATAGCAACCTTGTACTTCGCGGTAAGCAAAATGCTTGAATCAATTCGTTGCAACGAAGGTTTAACCGTTCAAAATTACCTAAAGCTTTTTGCCAGTATATCATATGTAGATATCTTTGCAATTGGTTTAGATATTTAGCACCCTAGTTAGTTAGATTGTATGATCTTCTATCGATTTTTGATCGAAGTTTTCTGTGAAGGCATTTATCGATAACATAGCACCGTAACAGTTTCGTACATGGTGCATCACACATGCGCTGTAGGCCTATATGTATTAAAACGGTGAACACAGTGCAGTGACGGAAGTATACCATACTGCACACCATGCAGTATGGACATTTAAGAACTGTGTTGTGATGTAAAAACAGTTCAGCTCTCACCCCCTCCCCCTTACTCCCCTCGTGTTTATTGTGCTTCTAGATCCACTTCTTAACATTGGTCAGAGCTTTTCTAGAGATGGCAGGATTGCTTATCAATAGCTTGTGTCTATGCTTTGACTCAACAAAAGGACCAACTTCCTCTCCACCAAAAATATTTCTTTCAAGGATATCAGTCATTGAAGACGATTACCCAGCATTCTTCACCCCTCACTTGAGCTTCGGCCTATCCTGTTTAATCCTATATGTACTGTGTATATTCAATAGTTTCCTTTTTACATGATCTAGCCCAATGGAGATACATATGATTTAACAGAAAAGTTGTGTAAATTAAGCATTGGTTATTCGCAAACCATTTCCCAAATTTTAGACAGGAAAATTGCAGACTTACTGTAGTCCTAATCTATTCGCGCAATACACTCACGTATTGTACCGATTCAAACTATTGCTGCTGCAGCCATGTTTGCGTATATTCATTTAAGATTTGTTATTTTAGTGTATCCATTCCACAAATCGAATTCCAATTTCAATAGAACGGCTCACGAATCTTGCAATGTAGCGTATGTATCATAAGTAAGGTCAATAAGTGTTCGAGGCATTAAAGGTAAAGTTCGGACGTTTAGAAGGCAACCCCGTAACTAGACTTAACTAAGTGTCACAGGAAATCAACAACAACATTTTATCTGTTTAGCTTAAGCATCATGTTCAGTGACGTCAATGAACTCATTCATGTTTTGACATTTAAGACCCATGGACCTTATCATTCTTCTGATTCAGTGTATGTCTTCCAACTGTCTATCAAGTGATGGTCATTATTGATGCTAACGTTCAGAGCAATCTGATTAGATAAGAGCTCCGTAATTACAAACCTGTTTGGGAAAAAAAAACGCACACCGGACCCGCAATGGAACTTTTAAGACTATTTGGAATTTCAATAAACAGCTGGTGATTCCTGGAATTACTCGTCATGACAAAACACACTTTTCTCGTCGGAGACTTCGGTCAAAAAATTAAGTAGATTTTCAAAAATAATAATCACGTTTTCGTAGCGTGCGTGTAGGAATGCCATGCCAATATTCAATATCCACAACATCTAATCACATATCTATACAACACTGGTGACAAATCTACGGTGGTTCTGAAAGGACAGGCGAGTTCTTCAAAACACTTTAAAGTTGCATATTTTTGTTGAGCTGACGAGCTACGCTAACGTTACCGCTTGACGAAAATGATAACACAAATCAAGTTTGGTGTGTTTCACGTAACTTGGCAACAAGTCAAAGATATGATTTTGATCGAATTGTCAAGTATACGCTCTATTCATATCTTTGCCAAAATTATCAAGTTGAGTATGTGCATTGTCAACTTGATAACAATCATTTGACGTGACTACAACTCGCTGGTTCCTTCAGTAAGTAAAGCGTAATTATTCCCTGCTGCGCAGCGTCGAGAGCGATAAAGGAAGATTTCTAACAGCATATATAGGTGTAACTACTCTCGATATGTTATGTTCAAATGTCATTGTCTTTCAGGACTGGAGTTCTACACTTGTAAGCAATGGCAGAAGAAGGCGATATTGGGGAAGGGAGGGGTGGTAGGAGGGGCAAATTTTTGGATAGTAGGAGGTGTGAGATTGATTTTCTCAAAAGTGTTTCACAATTGTAATAATGAAAAGAGGAGGGTCTCTTTCTTATTTGAAAGGTAAATTTTCAGCTGTGAGGCACGGTTATCTGTGACGTCCACCTATCCTTACGATGTGGACCCGGTGGTTTTGATATTGTTTTTGAAATGTTTACCAAATGGAAATGAGGGCGGTATTGAAGAACTAAGATTGCACAATCTCCGGATGTGTGACGTTATTAATTCGCAGATGACATTACAAGGGTCGTACCTGTACCTCGTTAGATTTGACAGAGGGATTCAACTGGTAATGCGTAATGTTGGCATGTCATATAATTGTTTAGTAGTCGAATGAAAACATTATTTATAATACATAAACAAATACGTGTGTTCACCATACGTCTTTTGCGGTACCAGCAGTTATTAATACAACATTTAACGACGTGTTAACTACATAAAATTATTAACATTTACTAATTTAATATTACCAAGCGGAATTTTAAAGTTCCTTTGATAACTTTATTCTACTCTGTGGGTTGAGTTTGATAAAAAAAATTACAAATGATACAGACTCTACGATGTTAGTAAAAGCAACCTTTTGAACAATAACGATTTGCCGTTGCTGGCCAAAGGGTTTGTACAAAGAAGACTTCGGCTTTGAGTACAACGTTTCCGTATGTTGCCGTGTTGGACGAATCCGACCGTACTCTATTACTCTTCCAACCAGAATTAATGATCAAAGCTAAAGTCTCATTGACAATAGTTTCTTTAAAATACCAAATGATTTACTTGGCAACAAAGTGTTATCTGGTAACTTATGTACGGATTTCAATGATCTTCTAACGAATTGTTGTATTATTCAGGGAACGAAGGAACATAATAAATGTGTCAAGTGGGTAAAGGGGTGGGGCAAACTTGATCGAGTCGTGATCCTGCTTGTTAGCAGAATCATTCCGGAATAAACAGACATAAACAATATTTAATCAATGTAGACGTAAGAAAAGACACTCAAATTATTTTCAGAATGGAAGCATTTCCGAATAAAAGTCCAAACTAAGAAGAGGGGAAGCTGAGTTTACTGGGAAGATGCACCGACCCTGGAAATATACAGATAATATACAAATACTATAGATTCTATAAGAAGACATAGTGTAGGTAATGTATTGATGCAATTTGACGCAAGCACGTTAACGTTACACATTTAGCAAACCAGCAACACAATTTCCTTGCTCGTAATAATAGTCATTAATGTTACGATATTTTTCACTTGAGGGTATTTCATATTTTTAAATCACATTTAACAAAATACTTAGGATTAATTATTGTTGAAAATGTATCCTGGAAGCAACATATTAATGATCAATGTCATCGTTGCCGATGTGTGTTATTTCATTAGCGTGGTTAAAGGGACATTTACGATTGGTCGAAGTCGGACAAAGGTCAATGCTGCCCTAGCCCAATGGTAATTAGGTGTTTAGGTTGTGACCTTTTATACCCGCATCCTTGCTTCGCATACTTACGTAATCGATGCATACTTACGTATTATGTGAGTTACATGCTTAATTACTCTCCTGGTTCAGGGTGGCGTCGCATGTGCTCTCATAGTGAAATCCTAAGTACTATGTATCCTATATATGTTTGAAAAAGGCATTAAAGGGGTAGATATCCTAATTGTATACATCTTTAATATCGCATTCTTTAGATTTGCTTTTAATGTGATTTTGCTAGATGCTTTGTACAATCTTTATTGCCTTTTCGTGTATTTATTGCGTTGCCTATTTGTAAGAGTATCTCGAGTTAAAGTATCATCTTCGTGGAGTATCTCTCGAGAGGTTATTATTGTTATTGTTATTCTATGATTCTCCAGAAGCCGCCGTTAACCCCCAAAAGCCGCAGTAAAATTCTGAATGACTCTGTATGTCGCAGTTTGCCGTGCGGATAGTTTTGCCCGTCAGCGATGGTAAGTTGAGCGTTATTATTATGAAGGAGGTTATTGTTGTTAATCTTACTCTATACTTTGTGTTTCATGTTACCAAATGTTATTTGCTATACTTCTTCCCTTTGTGCATTATTTATAAGAGGAAATCTTATTCTGTATTATGTTATTATTGATTTGTGCAAATTCATGTGTTTGGTTCACCAATGTTTGTATATTAATGTTTTGATATTTTTACTTTATAGTTTTCACCGTGGTCCTGTTGAACCACGTGTGCAAATGAACGTGTAAAAACCTCCGACTACGTTGTTCAGCAATCATTGAGCGTTGTCTCGGTGACAATCTATGTAAAAGTTTGATTAAGTACATTGGTACTGTCTAGTATATAATAAACACTATGCCAAATGAAATAGCAATTTAAATTCACTATGAGTACTTCTAACTCGGGAGGTACCATCCTCCTCCGTAAGAGCAAAATAAATGTAACAAGTCACGAAAATTACATCAGGAATTTATAAATTAGACAAGACCATTTATGTTTTTCAAAACAGAGAATAAAAAATGACAAGATTATAGCAAGAAGCGGACATATGATTGTGTTCACACAGATCTCTTAGGTAGACCGAGGTGTATACTATAATGTGTAACATACATTACTTGGTCAGAACCTGACACCAGCGAAGTAAATAACATACTTACTGGGTAGGCAATTGCTCTCACCGTAAATCATTGTGCCCGCCTGTTATATATGTTGCTCACAAGTTTCATTTTCATACCAGAGATATGCATAAGAACAACCATACCATATGGGCCTATATCAAGTAGATTAATTACTTTAAGCTACTATATCAATGTATAACATTTTCTTACATATTTCATTAACGGTTAATTTTTCGACATACAAAGTCGAAATGTCAACAGTTTATCCATGTGGTCCTTTCTTTACCCCGTATTACCTAACACCAATCTAATCAAGAATCGTTGATATTCTGAGATAACATAGTATAGTATAATATAGTTGAACTGATGAGGTATTAAGGCGATATCATGAGGAATAAGTCGAATTATGAAATACAAAACCAATATGTTAAGTCAAAATACTTTTTTTTAACCTTGCCATCTAAAAGTCGAAAGTTAGAGAAAATAGGCGAAAGTTTGAAATATAGTAGTGAAAGTTTGAGTTTAAAAAAATGCAAATTGGATATTAAAAGTGAAAAGATGGACCAGTTATTTCGAAATTTCCACTTCTTTAGTACCACAATCCTAACATTTTTAAAAGAGTTTAAGACAATTTCCAGGAAAGATATAATTTTTTATGAAAATATATTCAATTTGGAACAGTTGTTGAAATTTCCAGATAAACAGCGACCAATAAATTAGAAAATAGCCCCTGGGTGGTAGATAAACAATCAATGATATTTAGTGTGAACATTGGCAAATTATCATATAGTGTCATAAGCAACGGTTCAAGACATTACGTAACATACACGTCATATAAAAGTTAAGGCCATTATGTAAAATTATGGTAAGGAAATAAAGCACAATACAAGTAATATAGGCTCTCATATAATTATCGAGTGTACGTGATGTATTATATACAGATTAAAAACAAATTGACCTCATTGTATGTTAGTTTACATTGTTATATTACATTGATTGTGATTTTAATCAATTGACGTCCATGAGAAAGATGATCATATTTATTGATGACGTAGTGATTGATGGATGACGTCATTGGTAGTTCAAATGGTTCTTGGCAATTTTAACTTATCAAAGTAAACGAATTGATAATTTGTAATACTTTAAATATTGTTTACACTTTTTTTTGTGATATTTCATTTAAATCTTGTATAAATAATTGGATAATTTTCAACACTTTTTGGATAAGTTCCAATTTATGCGTGACAAATATGTACTTTACTGTAAACATGTTATTTGAGGCTACAAAGTCTGTTTTGCCCGTTACTGTAAGTTTTGTGTTGCATTCGAAGAACTGACAGTTATATTGTATAATCCAGTCACTTTTATTGATGACGTCAGCTGTTTAATCTGTCATTTCTCAAAACTAAATATATAAAATGTTATAAAAATAAAACCTAGACTGATAGCAGTGGTATTTTAGTGGTTTACAACATGAACAGTTTGGATAGAAAAAGATATCATTGAAACAGCGACCACTATTAAGAATATTACCCACATTTTAGGCGAAATTAAACACAGGTAACATACAGATTGATCGCGTTGAAAAGTATACGCTAACAATGACACGAACTTTATGGATAGGGGAGGGGTGCCTTTAACTCGCCGGTTACAAAATGTTCTCAAAGTTGTAACTATGGAAAGAAGGAGGTCTCTTACTTATTAAAAGCAACATTTTAGGTATGGAGCACTTCTGTCTGTTAGGCCGACCCAACCTTGCACCGTCACCCCTCTGGCTTTGTTATTGCAGAGCAAACAAACATGGTAAACAAACATAATGAGCAGATTTCAAAATCAAGCTTGATCGAATCCATTTCTATTCGGAGAACGTTTATACTATCAAATTAGATTAGACCGTTGTGTCCGGTCCTGACGTCATGAAATTTAAACCGAGTTTGGAGAGGATCTAACTTGTTTTGATAGGTAAACCTTTCTTGGGTCTAACTTTATAAAAATAAGAGGAATATATA
>JAIPMN010065579.1:0-11592 GCA_020650975.1 Apostichopus californicus
TTCAAGTCACACTTTTTTCATCTCAGGTATGCTTGAAGTATTTTCAAATCTAAACCAACTGAAACTTGTATTTAATAAAAAAATCTTTTTTAATTATAGCAAGAAAACATGTTTTGACAATTTGACTTTCAACCTTTTAACTTTCAGTCACAACTATAATTTTTATTCAGACTTGATGGGCCAAATACCTGTGGACTTTGCAAGTTCATGAAAACCTTTCCTTCTTAATACAATATCCATGGAAATCTATCTTAACACAAAGTCCATCATAGAGCATCTCCAGACCAAGTTTCAGTTTGGGAGGAGTTTTTGGACACACACATTCACACAAATCACACATCAAAATTTTCTTCCCTTAACTTCGAAGTGTACTTCTGATTGGTTACCGTCACCCCTAGTACATCTTTCAACGCACAAGTACATGTACTATTTGTTCCAGTTCTAAGAAAATGGGATAAGTGATTTAATGTAGTTACCTGTACACATTGCACAAAATACTGCATTGCCTCTGCTAAAGTTGCTTTCAGCTTCTTCTTCTTTCCGACTACATCACACTAAGTTCCCGCAGGAAACAGAAGTGGAAGTACTTGCAATGCCACTGAAAGCTTCTTCTTTTCTGTAGTTAGCTTCAAACATGCAACGTTAAATGTTATCAACTGTTTAAAATAACTCAAATTGCAGTGTTAATTCAAAGCACGGGCATACACATAGGGTGTCTATAGATAGTGCAGTGCATGAAGCACTGTCACATTGCACTGACACACCTAGCTTCTGTACTGTTTCAAAAACAGCAGTAATTATATTATTAATAATAATAATAAATTACACTTATATCGCGTTTAATACTAGTAGTAGTACTAGGCCTACTCAGAACTCAGTACTACTAGGCCTAGTACTAGTCAAGGCTTCATAATTGACGCACCCCCGTAATTGACGCACCTTCAATTATTACTAGCAACGATACGGCAGGCCACCTAAACTTTTTGCATTCAAGCAGAATTACACATTTCATGAGTTTGAATCCATTTCAGTTATTTGCTGACCAAATTGTGGTATTTTTTAAGCTTTTAACACCCCCCCCCCCCAGATTTGCACGTTTTTTTTGGCATTTGGAAATCTTACATCCTAAAAATAACCAACATTACCTCAATATGATAACACGACTCTCTGGGACCTGACCTGTCTGAGCTTAGAGGCTGAGAGCATAGCAAACAGCATCTAAAGTCAATGGATGTATACTAAGGCCTTCACTTCAGTTAGCTTATCGACGAATGTGTCAATTTAGGGGTATGAAAGAACTTGACACGGCAGACATTTTGTGGTCAAATTCTGCTCAATTGTACGGTGCATAAGCACAGAACCCTAAATATTTTGAGATCATAACATTTATGAGGTACTACACATATAAAAAAAACACATACAGTTGAGTGATTTGGATTTTTCCTTGATAGACATCGTTGATCAAATCCTTAAGTGCGTCAATTATGAGCCCACCATGCTACTACTACTGACATCTGTATTGGACGCAGATTGACAGAGAAGAGTTATTTGATACAAAATCGTGAGTTTATTAGCCATATATCCCAGGAACGATCTGCGATGGCATAAGGTAAAAGAATCGTGATGTAACAATTAAATCCGTGGCTTTAATTCACGAAATTTTGGAGCACCCTACTACTTACTATGCCTAGCAGTATAAGGCCGAGTCGGACAGCATAGGTACTTAGTGCGTTAGTAAACCAAACGACAGTAGCCTAAACACACCTGGTACAAAATGCACACAACTTTGAACTGATGTTGCCTAGTAACGTTAAGCCTAGTCTACATGACTTCAACGTTATACCGGCTATCCTCATTACATGAACGAACGGACGTTCACAGAATGTTGCCTTTGCAGGATACTAAGCACATTTTATAGCATATTGTAGCACTCACCTTTAAATGGGTCGATTTTCATTTGTTAACCCCCATTTCGTATGGGTTTTTGAAACAAAATCGTCCTCGTTTTCGTCCATCTTAGTGTAGATTGTAGAAGTAGTCTAGGGCGGTGGTTGCGCGTCGAAAAGAATGCAAAGACGAACGTCTGAATTCTACAGGCAATGCGCAAACTCAGCTGTAACTATGGGTACCTTGTCACTTGTTAGCTGATATGATCCGAAACTGGTTAAATTAACTAGATCAGAGTGACCGTAACGAGAATATCTAATCAAGTCGACCCTTTTCTAGTCAAAACTATTTTGACTAGACTTTCTGGTCGGAAAAATGACTAGGTCGTTTTAAGAGTGTACGGTATGTCTGCAGTTCCAAGTCTCTCTCTATGTATATACTACGGTATGTCTGCAGTTCCAAGTCTCTCTCTATGTATATACGGTATGTCTGCAAACTCTTACCTCACAAGTTTCATAGACATCATCACATTAATTTTGTAATGAGGTAAATATCGCAACATGAGTGTGTCACTGGGGAGAGGGATTGCAGAATGTGGGGAATGCAAAGGTGTGTCTTCCGGCCTAAATTTGCTTTGGAAGTGGCAAATTTCATTTGAGAGGGTGAGAGACCAAACATTTGGTGTAGTTTGTGGAGGGAGGGGGGGGGGTTGTGTCGTGTCTGCCCCATTAACAAATGGGGGATGGGGTGGTAAAGACCACATATCATGTGGACCCGCGGCTGGGTAGAGAGCTACGAATCTACTTTCAAGTAATTTAAAGCAAAATGTATCAAATGTGCAAGACCAACAATAAAAAGGAAAAGAGAAAAGAAGTCTGACTTTTCAACGGATGTTATTTCTTTTAAAGTGTTTACTTTTTTACATTATTGTATGAGCTAATAAGAAACGTTTTTCTACAGTAGGATATACAAAGTGAATTTAATATTCATAAATGACAGTATTGATAATAAATATGGGTTCCACGTTACATGTGAACAAGATTGTATGAAAGATTTATTAAAAAATATCATTGTCTGTGACGAAAGTCACGTGAATGATTGTTTTATAGTACAATTTATTTAAAGAAAGATCTTAAATAGTTTATGAAATAAATTAAACGTGTATGTACAAATAAGCTTAAACTTACTTCATTGCACTTAGTATGCAAATTTATTCAAATAAGGTCATAACCAGTGACGTCACTCTTCTTTAATTTGTCTTTTTTTCAGTGGGGAACAAAGCAGTTTCATATAATTAAACAATTCACTATATATGGCAACAATGTTACAACCTGGATAGCTATATAAGAATAGAAAAAAATCATCATTCATGTATTGAAAATCAAAACTTACGTAAAATGAAGTAAATTTCGAATTCGTGTTGGGAGCATTTTCGTGGTGCAGGATCAGCCACGGGGATGTCAGTGCGTGTGTGTGTATGTGTGCGTTTGTTTTTCTATCTGACAAAAGAATTTCAGGTCCTCGGTTGTGATTTCTAAAGAATCACCACGTCCTCGGAAGAATTCTATTGTATGGGGTATTGTTAAGGTTAGGGTCGTGGATTTGAACAATGGAAAATACAATGGGGTCCTCGGTCTGAATGTAATACAAACATGTGTGAGTGTGTGTGTGTTATAGTATTGTACTCAGGTAGAAGTATATAAACTTAAATAAACAGACAAGCTGTCATTATAACAAGTTAAAGGCACTATATCTTGAAAATTAAAATCAAGCAGAATATAAAAATGAAGATAAACGCATCTTGTTTTCTTCACCCTGTTCAGACATTAACCTCTCCATCTCCCATTTTGCTTCTGGTCTGAGAAAAACACCAACTATTTATATGTCTATGTTCATACCCAATCTTCCCCTCCCCCACCCCTCCCCTCCCCTCACCCCACCGTCCCCTCCCATATATAGTAGATTAAGGTTTCAATCAGCAGCGATTACTATAGAGGTGCATGTTCATCAAATGCACGCTTTCTGAAGGTATACACGAACGAGGACGCTGTACAGTTGAAGGCTTTTAGAAAACTAGAACTTTACTAGCAGTATACATTGTGCTGTATAAAGTTCATCCTTAGTTTATCAGATCTAAAAGAGTTCTATACACTAGGTAGAAATGTAAGGTGTTGGGTGGCCAATGGAAGGGGATCTTCCAAACCGGTATCTCTCATCGATTTGAGGAAGAGTTGGCGGTGGGCGGGGGAGGGGGGGGGTGGGGACTTTAACTAGGTTGATTAATATATATCGTTAATAATTAAACAATATCTCCACAATGTACGCAAAGTAATAATTTGAAGTATATGAAGGACACTTTGGCAAAACTTACTACTATAATTTGCTTGTTTTTAGCAATTCGTAACTATAAGTATTAAATAAAATTGAAACAAACCATAGTAATTCTGATTTTGATCTCTTATGATATCTTATTAGTATATCTTAAAAAACAAGAAAACCATTCCAAATGCTATATGATTGTCTTCAGCAATATATATATACTGGCCTATTTCGTATCATTTGTTGACAAGATTTATTCCCAGTTTGAAACTAATTTACCTATATAATTCACATCTTTATCGTTTTGACCGAGCAATAGTTCAATAAAAACAGCGCCAACAATGATAGCCTATACTTTCACATTTCTCCACATAGCCTATAACGAAATAACCTCCTACGTTATATTATAGCATCAATATACCGGATTAGATTGGCTATGTGCCGTCACATCGCAGTGCACGAACATTGGTATAAATTTGCATAATTCACTCATCTTTCGTTTTTTTTTTTTTTTTGCAGGGATCTCTGCTTTTTCCTAATCATCTACCAGGTTACAGTGAAAGTTAAACATAAATCTACGGGTCACTGAATTAACATTACTCTACGAGTCACTGAATAAACATGAATCTACGGGTCACTGAATAAACATACTTTACATGAACGACTTGGTTACCAAGGAAAGATACAATCTAACAGTGTTTTAACGGGTCGTGATGTCTCGAGGCATTCAATTTCAAAACTAACATGACTCGAACAAGTTCGTCAATCCCCACCCCCCTTCCTTCCCTCCCCTCATTTGGAAATAAGACAGTGAATCGAGTTACAGACTCGGCTCAAGTCACGACAAATTATTGTTAACTACCAAAATGGACCTCAAGATGATGCGACTCGTTACAGCTTTGAAATATAATTATTAAAGATGTAGATGTAAATATCCATTTGTGGAAGAGTCTTTTACCAAGAGCGATAGAGGTACATGATGTTAAAAGTATCAATTCCCCTGTACACCAATACCAGCTCTTTACCTCTGTGGATATAGAATTACTGTATGTATTGCATAGCAAAACCCATGCGCTGATTGAACGGTTCAAATGAAACAGGTTCATTGGAAGACTGATTCTGTATAATAAACTCATTCATATAGTAATGCAATTACGAGAAGAAACTCCACAAGGTCAAGGGATCTCTTGACCTTTGACCTAACAGAACATGAAGACTTCTTTATTTAAATATCATATCGGTTACCTCTTTTTAAGAAATATCCTTTAAAGTTGGTCTCTACGGAGGTCCATAATGTGTACACAATTGTGTGCAATGCATTTGGAGGAATCTATAGAAAACTGGAAAGATGTATGGATTTGTTTATTGGCCGATCGACGTCACGAATTACGTCATCTACCGTCACGTCTGAAAAGGAAGACTTTCTTTGCTGATCGACGACCACGTGGTCGTATCATTTCAGACCAGAATGACTCTGGTGGTGTCGCCATATTGAAACGTACGAAGAATATCGGTGACGAGTTGAACCTGTGTTCGTTTCACCTCCGTCCTTGGGAATAATACGGACCGCCTCCCGTCCGAGTGGTAAGCTTCTTGGAAGCCCATCTCTCGAAGTAGGCAACCGGGCCTTCGATGGAGGTCCCAGACTGGTTGGAGAAGGTAATCATCCTTCGGTAGACTGTGATGGTCGGGATGACTGACGACAAACGATAACTATAAAAACAAAAGGAGAGGATAACAATTAGTAACGTCAAGGGTCAAATTGTGAAAACCTTGTAAACACGATATCTCAAGAAGGGACGGTCGGACCAATTTCATATTTGATGTGTAGAAGTACCACATTAAAGGCATTGAAGACTCGCCCCAAACAGCGTGCCGCGCTCTGAAAAAGTTAACTTTCCGTTGCTTGCAAGTAAAGTTTTTCTCTTGTCGCTACAAAATGCAGACAGTAATGAAACATGATACCTTGTTATCTTTAGCTGGACCTGAGATGTCCATCGCTGTACACTGTGCTGTGGGTATTGACCGCAGCTGTATGTACTGACTGTACACTAGTGTCTAATTACCGATGGTAGCAAGCTGTGTGTGTATTTTCTGGGATCGGTGGTGGTGTCTAACACTTCTGTTACACCTCATTCGAAACTAGGTTAGATTACCGGCATAAGACGTTTCTTTTTGCGCGAGTCTTCACACCCTTTAATGATTCGCCAATTTCGTGGTATACTCTTTGACGTCACTATCTGACATAAATGTCTGACGGGGCGAATCGACTGCAACGGCAAATGCAACTGCAACTGAATCATTACACAATTGCTGTTTTACACATTTTATCGAAATATTGGACACTACAAAATATAGCTAAAGTGTCACTATATCAGATGTGATCAGTGGTTATGTATTATGTTGCAACGGTAGATGAAGACTTAGTTGACTGATGTGTTGTTCGCGTAATTAGAATGACCGTTACACACATCCTGAAACTTAATGATACTTGAATAGCGTCCTCTGTTTCCTTAACGCGCGTGTCGTTTGAGGTGGCATTAAAATTAAGCATGTACATATATATGGAGTCGAAATCAATCCACTCGCAATTTTTTTTTTCCGGATACGTGAACAAAACACAACATGGAAATTCTTTTCTGTTATTCTCAATTCATCCCATATTTTCCCCGATTCCCCATAACTGTCCCCTGGGGCCCGGGAGCTGTAATCCCCTGACCCGTCCCACCCGTTAGGCCCGATAAGATGTTCCCTCTTACCAGATAAAGTATTTGATCCATCTCGTCTTTGCGGATGTATGCTATCATACGAAAGATGTTGAAAGGCAGTTCTGTAAAACAAACGATAAAGTAAAAATAAGGCCTATATAAAATGTAAACAATAAAAACATAACGTTAAATAAAGTAAGATATGAATCATATAACATTCTCACTCCTCGATCGTCGCATTTTTTTATTCATTTATTTTTATATTGTGTTTGGTATAATTAGGAAAAAAAAAAAGATGGATGAAGGTCAAATTAGTGATGATGTAAGCAAATGACGTCATCATATACAAATAAGCAAATGACGTCATCATATAGAAATCATTCTACAGCGTTATTCTCTGTGGCCTTTGTTGACCATTGATCGGTTTTTACTGTAACGGTACATATGACTTCGTATGCTTCAGGCCATCAAATCAACACAATGTGAAACGACATTGATACATATAAACCAAGCTAAAAAATATAAATACATTCCGTGTCCTATCGCGTCTTGGAACTTAGCTAAGACTCTATAGGTTAAAATGAAGACATTTATGGCATGAATCGTTCGGTTACCTAGAATTCCTTGAAAGATGATTGTATAAAGTACGAGCTCTGTGTTGTTACATCTGGCTGGTACAATGACGTAATCGGGTAGACTTTCAGCTGAACTTTGACCTTGGTCAAGGTGGCAGCGAGGTATTTCAAAGCCTAGTCCAAACACCATCTCCTCCCACTGTTGCCTTGCCAACGAAGATGGCGGTTTACACGGGACCGTGTCCAGGTTCAGCAAGAATGCATCTGTATGTTCTTGCCTTTGTTTAATGCGTAGCGCTCTTTGGACCTAAAAACAAACAAAAAATTAAAAAAAATTAAAATGAATTGTTCTCATATCGTAAGGGCCGAAGCCACGGGCGTACAATTTACTCGACAAATGTAGTTAAAAAATTGTTTATTAGCGACATCAGTGATAACAACGCCCCGCCCCCTCCCCCTCCCCTGAATCTTATATGCCAAGTAGGGCTGTGGGTATACCTCTGTGACGAGATCGTTTTGCGCATATAGGCAGACGTGTAGTATGAGTACAACAACATTAATATATTAAGTACAAGTATACAATTCTCTTTGAGTTTGAGTACAAGGTGTAACCGCAAAATATGGGTACTTAATTGCAATGTTAATCTTACACTAGTGAATATATCATATATTAAAAAATAGCCCAAAGTGTAAACAAGCACGCGTGTTAAGTCGTAAGGGTGATGAGTATAGTGAGTACGAGTAGTTAAATAATTATCTAATCAGTCGAGTACGAATATTAGGACTCACTATGAATCAAGCTTTTAAGCTGGTGCTGTAGTCTATGTGTTGAAACTTACAACGTGTATAGGCCTGCTAAGCCTCCCACGCGTGATATCAATGCAATTAATATTGAAATATATGTGGAAATTGACCCACCCTATACGTACTTCACAAAGCCATTCAGTTATACCTGGTAAACTACCCACTGTTTCACATTAAAATAGAATTACTGATCATAGAGAAAGGAACAGTCACTCATTCTACCGTATTAAATCAACTTCCTGACAACTGCAATCCAATTTTATGTTAATATATGTATCGATATGATATATACAAATATTCTTTATGATCTCATTAAAATCTCATCACTGATAGACACCTTCATTATATTCTGTGTATAGTTTTTGCCTTATAAATAAAATATCAGCTAACAAGAAACGACACAAAATCATAAAATATAAAAGAATTATCGTCATCAATTTTGAATTTCAAAACTTGAAATGAAAGTGCGACGGAGCGAAGGGAAGGTTAGGCTTAAGATATATGCTACTGTAAAGCTATATGCGTATCATATTTACTGTTTCAATTTATACTCTCCTATTTATTTGACCTCACCACAAAATCATATTCATTTGTGACTAACTGCAAGAGATTAAAACTATCTCAGACAGCGAGAGAGAAAAAAACAAAGAAGAAAAAAAAAGAAGCCATAAGGAGAAATAAATAAGAAGAATACTAAAAAGAAAGTAAGAAAGATAAAATAAGAAACTAAATAGAAATACAAAATCATATGATGAAACTGATCGAATTGACTTGTCAAACAATTAAAATTTTCTGTCCGGATTGGCGTTCTATGTATGGTTCCCTTGGTGATATAGAGTCCCAAGTCACAGACGGTAATATCTCGGCGTGTGAGAAGGTTAATTTTGTTGGTGGTAAAATTGACAAGTATTTTAATGACTTATTGTCGGCAGTCTCTCACTGCATCTTCAAACTAGAAGCTTATAATACTAAAGGAATGAATCTAATATGCACATCTGCACAGTGTATGTAGCCTATACGTGAGTCATCTACGTGATCTCGTCTGTATTTCCTTTTGTTTTTCATGCACGTGAAGTCTGTAATTTAGGCTGGTGGATACGGTTCTGTACACACAACAGTCACCGAAGCGTATGCCAGAGTGTGTAATTAATTAGCTAGGCTGAGTGACGGATCTATGCACATGTGGGTATGGAGAACCATATAAGGTTCGTTCCATGATTGATGCGACCTGATAAAGCTACAATGTTATCTCTTTAACAAAATATTCATGAGGGTTCCTCGCAGTGTAAGATCCCTAGTTGTATATTTAGTAGGCCTATACTGATATACGTATTAGGCTATGATGATGTACTGTAAGTTGATTTTTTTTCTTATGAGTCACGATATGGGCTTAAACCGATGATATATCTGAACCTCGAGGGCAAGGAAAAGATTTTGATTGAATTAAGGTGTTGTTAAATTCGAAAGTTTTTTTTTTTTGCATCTAAGGCGGTTTAAACGCCAAACACGATGATCATTGTAGTACTTTTTGGTTTACTTTCCCTAATGTTAATTGCGCATGCTCAGACTTTCAGGAAATTCGAGACTGAGGTAAATTTTAGAGTGAGACACCTGCTACATCACTTAAGTATATCTTGGGAGGTTGATTTAAAAAAAAAAAAAAAAAATCGGAATTATATTGGAACACATAACTTTATATGATAGGCTGATATGCTAGGTAGCGATGTTTTCCTTTGGATATGGCCTAAATATGTGACGTCATTGATGTCTTGCAAGTCATACGTTGTGTACAAATGAAATCATGTACTTCAGGCTACCACGACCGGTACTTTCTATTGTCACGCGACCTCTTAAAATTATATGAAACCATCGTACTATACGAAGGTTTCATTAAATTAATTATTTGTCAAATGAGTTATTTAGATACATTTAAAAAAAAGTTTTGGTATTGATTTTTTTAACCCAACACTGCACCTTGGCTATTGGCAATTAAAATGGTTAATCAGTCTTAATTTTGGTCTTTCTCCCCCCCCCCCTTTCATGGGGGAGGGGTCATTCAAACTTGGTTGGATACACATCACGTACCCAGTGTTGGGTAAAATATTTGCCCATCTCTTTTTGAATATAGGCAGTTCCAGTGTCGATACGGTAGGCTATAGGTAGACAACATAATTAATGAGTAAGCCAGTCTCCTAGGCCTAGCTATATCCAGGTTTATTTTGGCCTTAACATACTATAACCGTTAACAATAAGTATAATAGACCAGAATACTGACTGAGGAATTATGACTGTTTAAAACAATTTTTTTTTTATTTCTTTGCAATTTCTAAACTTACTGTTACAAATATGTTAACACTGTTAAATAAAGATGATCCAATACCTGTTGTTAATTTAACCCATTGTTTTATAAATTATCAAAAAAAAATCAATATTGATATTGGCTTAGCTTGATATTAATATTTTTTCGCAAATATGAGAAAATCTAACATAATTACGGGTTTTTAATGCAGCAAAAATGTTGTTTAAACTGCACATTTGAATCTGTTTTGACTCAGGTTTTTCTCAATGATTTTACGATAACGAAGTAACATGACAATGACGTTCAAGTTTTATGCTAAATAATGCAAAATAAAAAATAAAAAACGTAACCGAAATGGAAAAAACAAAATTGAAATTGTTCGATTTGCCATTTAAATGTGATTAATATATACTAACGTGAAAAGTTTCTGCTCAAGAGGACGTGCGTGTAAATGATAAAATCAGATTCATTCGTTAACATTTACTTGGCGGAGAAAAAACAATGAGGTTGTCTTATCCAGTGCGATTATTATTTATCTTATTTTGAGAAGTCACTGGAAACAATTGGTAAAATTGTTGCCAAGAAATCTCAAAAGTCTGCTTGACGAAACGTCTGCTTGAATCAATGTCAACTTTAAATGTGTAAGATGCTGTAAATACCGGAGTTCAGCTCAAATATCAGAAATAGTTGCATTAATCCATTCTATTATTAATTCTAACAACCCCTTCCCTCTTCATATTCTTCGGATAGTTAGGTTTAAAATTAGGGCACCAAAAAGGAAGAAACCCGATATGCCTTCCATTTCAAATGTGCAAACGAAGTGAAAAGTTGAAAATATATCACCGAAAAATTGACGCTTTGTAATTGATTTGATGCTGCTGCCGTTGAAATGCTGATGTAATGGTCGTGTACTAAAATGTGTGTTAGACTAACAAATCCGACTAATGGTCCGTCTGTAAAGAGTGTACCTTACCTTAAAGGAATATATATTAATATATAT
>JAIPMN010065680.1:0-13753 GCA_020650975.1 Apostichopus californicus
GGGGGGGGGGGCACGGGTGGTGGTAAATGACGATGTAACCATGGGGACCTAATAATTCGTTCTATAAGAGATTTGAAAACATATATATATAAGTTAATATCATTACTGCCTGCTCTCGCTGATAACTGTTAATTTGTTAACCCTTAGTTACGCGGATCGGAAGGTGCCGATAATACAATGTCTTATTTAACAAAGAGAATCTTCTAATTTATTGCTTAAAACTTTGTAACTTTTACTATATTCTATTTGGAAAAATATACTTTAAGTTGGGAGACTCAGTAAGGATCAATTAAATAGAACAAAGATCGTTGCTTACACCACGAGTCACGAGAAGTTTCCTACATTAGGAAGGTATAGGGTATCGGGAGTGTTGGGTTGAAAATGGAGTTAAATGATGGTGTAACTAAGAAATTAAAAGAAAAAAATAATCATAAAGTAATAACTACCTGCCCTCGCTAATTTATTATTAGAATAAGTGTCGCTAATCAGAAGATATGCCTTTAACCAACGGGGTGGGTGGCGGAGGGGTGGGGGTGAGGATATTCTAAGGTGAATGTGTACGTAACGTAAGCAGAAAATACTTTTAAATTGACACCAAAGATACTAAAAATAATTGTCGGCGATGTTAATAATGATGTCTTTTAAGAGACACCGTAGATATGTTGCTCGGGTTGGTTTACTGCAATATCGCAAATGGGACACCAAAATCCGCACTTAATGGACCTAATGTTATAGTCGTTCATTGACCTTGAACAGAGGGGCCTACCGTGAAAACGTACGGAAAATTCATCCTTTTATATCTCGGCGAGACGATTTCACTGGATACAGAAATACGACTCAAAAGTCCTTAGATATAGTCATTATTACAATCATATTAAAAGATATGTATGAAAAGCAGATTAAAGTCAAGATGAAAACTCAAATTTGGACCAAAAAACGATGTCACTACGGATGCCGTCTAGTGACATTTATATAATTTTTGTATAGTAGGTACTGTATAGCTCTTTCGTGGCTCCCATGCATTAGATTAACGAGGGACTTAGATCATCGCGTTTTACGAGGATATCTCCTGCATTAGGATGTAAGAGAAGCGGTGAGTGTAGGGTTCAGGTAGGGTGGTGCGGGGGGGGGGGACGGGTGGTGGTAAATGACGATGTAACCATGGGGACCTGATAATTCGTTCTATAAGAGATTTGAAAACATATATATATAAGTTAATATCATTCCTGCCTGCTCTCGCTGATAACTGTTAATTTGTTAACCCTTAGTTACGCGGATCGGAAGGTGCCGATAATACAATGCCTTATTTAACAAAGAGAATCTTCTAATATATTGCTGAAAACTTTGTAACTTTTACTATATTCTATTTGGAAAAATATACTTTAAGTTGGGAGACTCAGTAAGGATCAATTAAATATAGAACAAAGATCGTTGCTTACACCACGAGTCACGAGAAGTTTCCTACACTAGGAAGGTATAGGGTATCGGGAGTGTTGGGTTGAATATGGAGTTAAATGATGGTGTAACTAAGAAATTAAAAGAAAAAAATAATCATAAAGTAATAACTACCTGCCCTCGCTAATTTATTATTAGAATAAGTGTCGCTAATCAGAAGATATGCCTTTAACAACGGGGTGGGTGGCGGAGGGGGGGGGGGTGAGGATATTCTAAGGTGAATGTGTACGTAACGTAAGCAGAAAATACTTTTAAATTGACACCAAAGATACTAAAAATAATTGTCGGCGATGTTAATAATGATGTCTTTTAAGAGACACCGTAGATATGTTGCTCGGGTTGGTTTACTGCAATGTCGCAAATGGGACACCAAAATCCGCACTTAATGGACCTAATGTTATAGTCGTTCATTGACCTTGAACAGAGAGGCCTACCGTGAAAACGTACGGAAAATTCATCCTTTTATATCTAGGCGAGACGATTTCACTGGATACAGAAATACGACTCAAAAGTGCTTAGATATAGTCATTATTACAATCATATTAAAAGATATGTATGAAAAGCAGATTAAAGTCAAGATGAAAACTCAAATTTGGACCAAAAAACGATGTCACTACGGATGCCGTCTAGTGACATTTATATAATTTTTGTATAGTAGGTACTGTAGCTCTTTCGTGGCTCCCATGCATTAGATTAACGAGGGACATAGATCATCGCGTTTTACGAGGATATCTCCTGCATTAGGATGTAAGAGAAGCGGTGAGTTAGGGTTCAGGTAGGGGGTGCGGGGGGTGCGGGGGGGGCACGGGTGGTGGTAAATGACGATGTAACCATGGGGACCTAATAATTCGTTCTATATGAGATTTGAAAACATATATATAAGTTAATATCATTACTGCCTGCACTCGCTGATAACTGTTAAGTTGTTAACCCGAAGTTACGCGGAACGGAAGGTGCCGATAATACAATGCCTAATTTAACAAAGAGAATCTTCTAATTTATTGCTTAAAACTTTGTAACTTTTACTATATTCTATTTGGAAAAATTATACTTTTTTAAGTTGGGAGACTCAGTAAGGATCAATTAAATAGAAAAAAGATCGTTGCGTACACTGCGAGTCACGAGAAGTTTTCTACATTAGGATGGTAGGGTATCGGGAGCGTTGGGTTGAATATGGAGTTAAATGATGGTGTAACTAAGAAATTTAAAAAAAAATAAGTCATAACGTAATCATACTTGCTCTCGCTGATTTATGATTATAATAAGTGTCGCTATCAGGAGATACGCCTTTAACAAACGGGGTGGGGGAGGGGGTGAGGACATTCTAAGGTGAATGTGTGCGTAAGGTAAGCAGAAAATACTTTTAAATCGACACCAAAGATACTAAAAATAATTGTCGTCGATGTTAATAGTGATGTCTTTGAAGAGACACCGTAGATATGTTGCTCGGGTTGGTTTACTGCAATGTCGCAAATGGGACACCAAAATCCGCACTTAATGGACCTAATGTTATAGTCGTTCATTGACCTTGAACAGAGGGGCCTACCGTGAAAACGTACGGAAAATTCATCCTTTTATATCTCGGCGAGACCATTTCACTGGATACAGAAATACGACTCAAAAGTCCTTAGATATAGTCATTATTACAATCATATTAAAAGATATGTATGAAAAGCAGATTAAAGTCAAGATGAAAACTCAAATTTGGACCAAAAAACGTTGTCACTACGGATGCCGTCTAGTGACATTTATATAATTTTTGTATAGTAGGTACTGTATAGCTCTTTCGTGGCTCCCATGCATTAGATTAACGAGGGACTTAGATCATCGCGTTTTACGAGGATATCTCCTGATATAAGGATGTAAGAGAAGCGGTGAGTGTAGGGTTCAGGTAGGGTGGTGCGGGGGGGGGGGCACGGGTGGTGGTAAATGACGATGTAACCATGGGGACCTAATAATTCGTTCTATAAGAGATTTGAAAACATATATATATATAAGTTAATATCATTACTGCCTGCTCTCGCTGATAACTGTTAAGTTGTTAACCCTAAGTTACGCGGATCGGAAGGTGCCGATAATACAATGCCTTATTTAACAAAGAGAATCTTCTAATTTATTGTTTAAAACTTTGTAACTTTTACTATATTCTATTTGGAAAAATGTACTTTAAGTTGGGAGACTCAGTAAGGATCAATTAAATAGAACAAAGATCGTTGCGTACACTGCGAGTCACGAGAAGTTTTCTACATTAGGATGGTAGGGTATCGGGAGTGTTGGGTTGAATATGGAGTTAAATGATGGTGTAACTAAGAAATTAAAAAAAAAAATAAGTCATAAAGTAATCATACTTGCTCTCGCTGATTTATGATGAGAATAAGTGTCGCCATCAGAAGATACGCCTTTAACAAACGGGGTGGGTGGGGGAGGGGGTGAGGAAATTCTAAGGTGAATGTGTACGTAAGGTAAGCAGAAAATACTTTTAAACTGACACCAAAGATACTAAAAATAATTGTCGGCGATGTTAATAATGATGTCTTTTAAGAGACACCGTAGATATGTTTCTCGGGTTGGTTTACTGCAATGTCGCAAATGGGACACCAAAATCCGCACTTAATGGACCTAATGTTACAGTCGTTCATTGACCTTGAACAGAGGGGCCTACCGTGAAAACGTACGGAAAATTCATCCCTTTATATCTCGGCGAGACGATTTCACTGAATACTGAAATACGACTCAAAAGTCCTTAGATATAGTCATTATAACAATCATATTAAAAGATATGTATGAAAAGCAGATTAAAGACAAGATGAAAACTCAAATTTGGACCAAAAAACGATGTCACTACGGATGCCGTTTAGTGACATTTACATCATGTTTGTATAGTAGGTACTGTAGTTCTTTCGTGGCTACCATGCATTAGATTAACGAGGGACATAGATCATCGCGTTTTACGAGGTGATATCCTGCATTAGGATGTAAGAGAAGCGGTGAGTGTGGGGTTCAGGTAGGGTGGTGCAGGGGGCACGGGGTGGTGGTAAATGACGATGTAACCATGGGGACCTGATAATTCGTTTTATATGAGATTTGAAAACATATATAAGTTAATATCATTACTGCCTGCTCACGCTGATAACTGTTAACCCTAAGCCACGCTTATCGGAAGGTGCCGATAGTACAATAACAAAGAGAATTTTCTTATTTATTACTTGAAACTTTGTAACTTTAACTAATCTATTTGGAAAAATATACTTTAAGTTGGGAAACTCAGTAAGGATCAATTAAATAGAACAAATATAGTTGCTTAGTGCGTGTCACGAGGAAGTTTCCTAGATCAGAATGGTAGGGTATCGGGGAGTGTGGGGTTGAGTATGGAGTTAAATGACAGTGTAAATAAGAAATAAAAAAATAAAGTCATAAATTAATTACTACCTGCTCTCGCTGATTTATTATTAAAATAAGTCGCTAATCAGAATATATCCCTTTAACAAACGGTGTGGGTGGGGAAGGGGGGGTGAAGACATTCTAAGGTGAAGGTGTACATAACGTAAGCAGAAAACACTTTTAAAATGACACCAAAGATACTAAAAATAATTGTCGGCGATGTTAATAATGATGTCTTTTAAGAGACACCGTAGATATGTTTCTCGGGTTGGTTTACTGTAATGTCGCAAATGGGACACCAAAATCCGCACTTAATGGACCTAATGTTACAGTCGTTCATTGACCTTGAACAGAGGGGCCTACCGTGAAAACGTACGGAAAATTCATCTCTTTATATCTCGTCGAGACGATTTCACTGAATACTGAAATACGACTCAAAAGTCCTTAGATATAGTCATTATTACAATCATATTAAAAGATATGTATGAAAAGCAGATTAAAGTCAAGATGAAAACTCAAATTTGGACCAAAAAACGATGTCACTACGGATGCCGTCTAGTGACATTTACATAATTTTTGTATAGTAGGTACTGTAGCTCTTTCGTGGCTCCCATGCATTAGATTAACGAGGGACATAGATCATCGCGTTTTACGAGGATATCTCCTGCATTAGGATGTAAGAGAAGCGGTGAGTGTGGGGTTCAGGTAGGGTGGTGCGGGAGTGGGGGGGGGGGGCACGGGTGGTGGTAAATGACGATGTAACCATGGGGACCTCATAATTCGTTCTATATGAGATTTGAAAAAATATATATAAGTTAATATCATTACTGCCTGCTCTCGCTGATAACTGTTAAGTTGTTAACCCTAAGTTACGCGGATCGGAAGGTGCCGATAATACAATGCCTTATTTAACAAAGAGAATCTTCTAATTTATTGCTTAAAACTTTGTAACTTTTACTATATTCTATTTGGAAAAATATACTTTAAGTTGGGAGACTCAGTAAGGATCAATTAAATAGAACAAAGATCGTTGCGTACACTGCGAGTCACGAGAAGTTTTCTACATGAGGATGGTAAGGTATCAGGAGTGTTGGTTTGAATATGGAGTTAAATGATGGTGTAACTAAGAAATTAAAAAAACAATTAAGTCTTAAATTAATCATACTTGCTCTCGCTGATTTATGATTAGAATAAGTGTCGCTATCAGAAGATACGCCTTTAACAAACGGGGTGGGTGGGGGAGGGGAGGGGGTGAGGACATTCTAAGGTGAATGTGTACGTAAGGTAAGCAGAAAATACTTTTAAATTGACACCAAAGATACTAACAATAATTTTCGGCGATGTCAATAATGATGTCCTTTAAGAGACACCGTAGATATGTTGCTCGGGTTGGTTTACTGCAATGTCGCAAATGGGACACCAAAATCTGCACTTAATGGACCTAATGTTATAGTCGTTCATTGACCTTGAACAGAGGGGCCTACCGTGAAAACGTACGGAAAATTCATCCCTTTATATCTCGGCGAGACGATTTCACTGGATACAGAAAAACGACTCAAAAGTCCTTAGATATAGTCATTATTACAATCATATTAAAAGATATGTATGAAAAGCAGATTAAAGTCAAGATGAAAACTCAAATTTGGACCAAAAAACGATGTCACTACGGATGCCGTCTAGTGACATTTACATAATTGCTGTATAGTAGGTACTGTAGCTCTTTCGTGGCTCCCATGCATTAGATTAACGAGGGACATCGATCATCGCGTTTTACGAGGATATCTCCTGCATTAGGATATAAGAGAAGCGGTGAGTGTGGGGTTCAGCTATGGTGGGGCGGGGGGGGGGGGTGCACGCGTGTGGTAAATGACGATGTTACCATGGGGACCTGATAATCCAATTATATGAGTTTGAAAATATATATATAAGCTAATACCATTACTGCCTGCTCTCGCTGATAACTGTTAAGTTGTTAACCCTAAGTTACGCGGATCGGAAGGTGCCGATAATACAATGCCTTATTTAACAAAGAGAATCTTCTAATTTATTGCTGAAAACTTTGTAACTTTTACTATATTCTATTTGGAAAAATATACTTTAAGTTGGGAGACTCAGTAAGGATCAATTCAATAGAACAAAGATCGTTGCGTACACTGCGAGTCACGAGAAGTTTTCTACATTAGGATGGTAGGGTATCGGGAGCGTTGGGTTGAATATGGAGTTAAATGATGGTGTAACTAAGAAATTAAAAAAAAAAATAAGTCATAAAGTAATCATACTTGCTCTCGCTGATTTATGATTAGAATAAGTGTCGCTATCAGAAGATACGCCTGTAACAAACGGGGTGGGTGGGGAGGGGGGGGGGTGAGGACATTCTAAGGTGAATGTGTACGTAAGGTAAGCAGAAACTACTTTTAAATTGACACCAAAGATACTAAAAATAATTGTCGTCGATGTCAATAATGATGTCTTTTAAGAGACACCGTAGATATGTTGCTCGGGTTGGTTTACTGCAACGTCGCAAATGGGACACCAAAATCCGCACTTAATGGACCTAATGTTATAGTCCTTCATTGACCTTGAACAGAGGGGCCTACCGTGAAAACGTACGGAAAATTCATCCTTTTATATCTCGGCGAGACGATTTCACTGGATACAGAAATACGACTCAAAAGTGCTTAGATATAGTCATTATTACAATCATATTAAAAGATATGTATGAAAAGCAGATTAAAGTCAAGATGAAAACTCAAATTTGGACCAAAAAACGATGTCACTACGGATGCCGTCTAGTGACATTTACATAAATTTTGTATAGTAGGTACTGTAGCTCTTTCGTGGCTCCCATGCATTAGATTAACGAGGGCCATAGATCATCGCGTTTTACGAGGATATCTCCTGCATTAGGATGTTAGAGAAGCGGTGAGTGTGGGGTTCAGGTAGGGTGGTGCGGGGGGGGGGGCACGGGGTGGTGATAAATGACGATGTAACTATGGGGACCTGATAATTCGTTCTATATATGAGATTTGAAAAAATATATATAAGTTAATATCATTACTGCTTGCTCTCGCTGATAACTGTTAAGTTGTTAACCCTAAGTTACGCGGATCGGAAGGTGCCGATAATACAATGCCTTATTTAACAAAGAGAATCTTCTAATTTATTGCTTAAAACTTTGTAACTTTTACTATATCCTATTTGGAAAAATTATACTTTAAGTTGGGAGACTAAGTAAGGATCAATTAAATAGAACAAAGATCGTTGCGTACACTGCGAGTCACGAGAAGTTTTCTACATTAGGATGGAAGGGTATCGGGAGTGTTGGGTTGAATATGGAGTTAAATGATGGTGTAACTAAGAAATTTAAAAAAAATAAAGTCATAAAGTAATCATAATTGCTCTCGCTGATTTATGATTAGAATAAGACTAGTGTCGCTATCAGAAGATACGCCTTTAACAAACGGGGTGGGTGGGGAGGGGGGTGACGACATTCTAAGGTGAATGTGTACGTAAGGTAAGCAGAAAATACTTTTAAATTGACACCAAAGATACTAAAAATAATTGTCTGCGATGTTAATAATGATGTCTTTTAAGAGACACCGTAGATATGTTGCTCGGGTTGGTTTACTGCAATGTCGCAAATGGGACACCAAAATCCGCACTTAATGGACCTAATGTTATAGTCCTTCATTGACCTTGAACAGAGGGGCCTACCGTGAAAACGTACGGAAAAATTCATCCTTTTATATCTCGGCGAGACGATTTCACTGGATACAGAAATACGACTCAAAAGTGCTTAGATATAGTCATTATAACAATCATATTAAAAGATATGTATGCAAAGCAGATTAAATACAAGATGAAAACTCAAATTTGTACCGAAAAACGATGTCACTACGGATGCCGTCTAGTGACATTTATATAATTTTTGTATAATAGGTACTGTAGCTCTTTCGTGGCTCCCATGCATTAGATTAACGAGGGCCATAGATCATCGCGTTTTACGAGGATATCTCCTGCATTAGGATGTTAGAGAAGCGGTGAGTGTGGGGTTCAGGTAGGGTGGTGCGGGGGGGGGGCACGGGTGGTGGTAAATGACGATGTAACCATGGGAACCTGATAATTCGTTGTATATGAGATTTGATTTAATAATTCACTAATTTGGAGCATATATAGTACGGTTAAAGGATGTGTGCCCATAATTCCCTCACAAAGGTTAGATTAAAGGCTATTTATTCATGTGCTAAATATAAAATACATTCTTCATTTTTTATGTATTACTTTGTGTTACATTTGGAGAAATTTTAGCCATGCAGATGACAAGAGTGGAGTTAGAAAATGTCAGCATCGCATTTGGGTTGAAAATAAGCCTAACAAGTTGCATCTTGACGCAATTCTAACATTGACAACTAAGCAAATCTTTCAAATGCGTAACAATTCAAGAATAAAGCAACAACAATATTATAACAGAAAAGTAAAGATTTTAAAGAAGATTTGCCATAATGACATCACAAATCACCTATATGCACCATTTTCTGGAGCAAAGAAGGTATTTATCTGGTGAAGGAAAAAAATAGTTTATACATTGAAACAACATCTCCAGTTAGGAACAAGATGGGGTTTTCCAGCTACATATGCAGAAATATATTATACTTCCACAACTAAAGTGATACATTTCTGCGACTGGAATATCACTCTTTAACCCTTTAGAGTGCACGTTTCCTTATGAAGCCAGGTGAGTTCAGTCATCGCTAACCGTGGAAACTTAAAAATAGCGACAAATCCCTCAGGCAACATTAAATTGATTATATTTAGAATTTCCCTTAATTACATGTGGTTTGATTTTTGGATGAAAAAATGTTGTGAAAGTTATATGAATAAATGTTTTCATGAAGCCTTCTTTCAAGGTCGCTCCTTCCCATTAGCAACTATTAAATGTTGCCTATATACTTGGCTGAGAAGTAAAAATGTTATGCTGTAGATCCTACACTTGTGGTTTGAGCCCGCTTGGACACTTTTTCATTTCTTTTCTTGTATTTTTGTCCTAATTAAAGGCGATATCTGCGGAACGCATCCCCCGTGATTGTGCGCGCGTAAGAATTACTTGTAAAGTCGGCAAACGTTTAAGTAGAAGTTTATGAAATGTGTTACCCATGCCGATAATTATATAATTATGATTTATGATTAGAATAAGACTAGTGTCGCTATCAGAAGATACGCCTTTAACAAACGGGGTGGGTGGGGAGGGGGGGGTGAGGACATTCTAAGGTGAATGTGTACGTAAGGTAAGCAGAAAATACTTTTAAATTGACACCAAAGATACTAAAAATAATTGTCGGCGATGTTAATAATGATGTCTTTTAAGAGACACCGTAGATATGTTGCTCGGGTTGGTTTACTGCAATGTCGCAAATGGGACACCAAAATCCGCACTTAATGGACCTAATGTTATAGTCGTTCATTGACCTTGAACAGAGGGGCCTACCGTGAAAACGTACGGAAAATTCATCCTTTTATATCTCGGCGAGACGATTTCACTGGATACAGAAATATGACTCAAAAGTCCTTAGATATAGTCATTATTACAATCATATTAAAAGATATGTATGAAAAGCAGATTAAAGTCAAGATGAAAACTCAAATATCAAGATAAAAACGATGTCACTACGGATGCCGTTTAGTGACATTTACATAATTTTTGTATAGTAGGTACTGTAGCTCTTTCGTGGCTCCCATGCACTAGATTAACGAGGGACATAGATCATCGCGTTTTACGAGGATATCTCCTGCATTAGGATGTAAGAGAAGCGGTGAGTGTAGGGTTCAGGTAGGGAGGTGGGGGGGGGGGCACGGGTGGTGGTTAATGACGATGTAACCATGGGAACCTGATAATTCGTTGTATATGAGATTTGATTTAATAACTCACTAATTTGGAGTTACTATATAGTACGGTTAAAGGATGTGTGCACATAATTCCCTCACAAAGGTTAGATTAAAGGGTATTTATTCATGTGCTAAATATAAAATACATTCTTCATTTTTTATGTATTACTTTGTGTTACATTTGGAGAAATTTTAGCAATGCAGATGACAAGAGTGGAGTTAGAAAATGACAGCATGGCATTTGGGTTGAAAATAAGCCTAACAAGTTGCATCCTGACGCAATTCTAACATTGACAACTAAGCAAATCTTTCAAATGCGTAACAATTCAAGAATAAACCAACAACAATATTATAACAGAAAAGCAAAGATTTTAAAGAAGATTTGCCATAATGACATCACAAATCACCTATATGCACCATTTTCTGGAGCAAAGAAGGTATTTATCTGGTGAAGGAAAAAAATAGTTTATACATTAAAACAACATCTCCAGTTAGGAACAAGATGGGGTTTTCCAGCTACATATGCAGAAATATATTATACTTCCACAACTAAAGTGATACATTTCTGCGACTGGCATATTTCTCTTTAACCCTTTACAGTGCACGTTTCCTTATGAAGCCAGGTGAATTCAGTCATCGCTAACCGTGGAAACTTAAAAATAGCGACAAATCCCTCAGGCAACATTAAATTGATTATATTTAGAATTTCCCTTAATTACATGTGGTTTGATTTTGTGGATGAAAAATGTTGTGAAAGTTATATGAATAAATGTTTTCATGAAGCCTTCTTTCAAGGTCGCTCATTCCCATTAGCAACTATTAAATGTTGTCTATACTTGGCTGAGAAGTAAGACTGTTATGCTGTAGATCCTACACTTGTGGTTTGAACCCGCTTGGACACTTTTTCATTTCTTTTCTTGTATTTTTGTCCTAATTAAAGGCGATATCTGCGGAACGCATCCCCCGTGATTGCGCGCGCGTAAGAATTACTTGTAAAGTCGGCAAACGTTTAAGTAGAAGTTTATGAAATGTATACCATGCATGCCGATAATTATATAATTACGAACAGAACTGAGAGGATATGTGTGGTCCATGTAAGCTCTCGGGTTTCTGGCCTCGGTTCAAATTAAAATGGATTAACTTAAGCAGATGCAAACCAAACCATCGTCTCTAGTTTATATTAAAGAGATATTTCAATATTTTGTGATGAACAGCTTTTTTCCTAGATATAGCTTAGCAAAAATGTGTGTTATCCTAATCTATAAAACACGTATCTGGGAGATGTCATTCTGTGAATATGTGATATCATAGTGCATGCCACTATTGGATCAGAAACCTTTTTACTTTTCTCATTATATTTCGTTTTCATATTTTACAGGATAGAATGTTAAGAGTGTTGGCACTGAAACTAAATACCATTATTAGATCATATTATAAAGAGGGTTCAATATTTTTCGATTCAGAATTTGAAGAAAAAAAAATTATCTACATGACAGAAAATAAACATTGTAACAAAAATAAAAGGGGAAAAAATTGAAAGCATTTATGGCTCGATGACATCATATTTAGACTTGATCAATTAAGTCTTCAATCTTGTGTGTAAAGAAACATTAATTCTGTGATATCTCTAAAAACGGAATAAGATATTTTTCCCTAGCTGTTTGGAGAAGATGTTCATGGTAGTTATTGCTATGACGTAGATCAATAATGATGCATGGTAAGGGGTGTGTGTCTGCTTTAAGAGTCTTCGCGGTGCCCACTGATCTAACAGATGGTACCATCGCGACGGTACTAAATGAATTATTATTATTAACCATTAACCCGTTAGTACATTCAGGAATGTATCAATGCGCAGTGATAACTAGGAACGTTAATGGGAACAGCGTGGTTTTGTTGGCAAAAGTGGTAACAAAAATTGGGCAAGAGCCAATTCTTCCGTTATGTGGAAGAGCGTAATTTCTCGGTGTAGTGAGTGTGTGTGGGGGGGGGGGAGGGGTGTAAAGGGTTGATGGTGTAATCTCCTTTTACAGAATCGATTATTTGGGTCCACGTCACTTTGGGTTTGGGTGGGTCGTACCACAATTAATTGCCCCCATTGAATGGCACACTAACATCACTTTTCGAGGTCACCAATGGAGAGCTTAATAATTTCAACTGCAGGACATGGCCTACTCATACCCATCCGTGCTGATGGCATGTAGTACCATGACAATCGCAAATTTACCCGCAATTGAACGGTTTAGATTTTTTGAGGTATAAAGGAGGTGAACAATTTTAGCAATGAATCTAAAGCCTTGTGTCAGCTCACGTTGAATAATCTGTCCATTTTACTCAAGGAATTTGTATCACTTTCCATCCCCCATTCCCCCCTAGCATATATACGCAATAATTAGTTTATTTCATAAACATTCAAGTATCACTAAACGATTATTATAATTGAAAACATGCAAGGATGGTCACCAGCTCAATAGGTCCTATAGGGCCCCTGTGTAATCCAACTATTTTGACCCCAATCTTCATCCTCTCGGCGACATTCAAGTGGCGGATGTTGTGACCTTGGGAAAGGGTCTGCAGGGGAAAGTATCCCCCTCCCCTTTGACATTGTTCCATTATAATTGAGAAGTGGGTACTTAGTCGCAAAATTGTGCTATAGTTTGCAGCGTTTTGAAGTACCTTTGCTCAAGATTAGTCCACTTTCTTTCTTCCACAAATATCGTGCAATTCTTCTTCTTTTTTTCCCGGACTTTTTTAACGAGCCTCAAATTATGTGATTTTTTTTGGGATCCTCCAAATTTCTTGGCAAACATGTAAAAGGATTGTGACCACCATTTGATATTTTCAGCCTGCCAATGCTATTAAACTAAATAATACAAACATACCGATTGAGTGGGTGGGAGATTGGGAACACAAGCAAGTTAACTTGCCTCATCTTATGATCTCCTTTCATTTTGTTTTTGGTTATAAGTAGCAAAATATTGATGAATCCCAGGGTAGTTTGCACAGTCAGGTACACCATAGGGGGCAAACTTCTTCG
>JAIPMN010065759.1:0-11316 GCA_020650975.1 Apostichopus californicus
AAAATGATTAACTATATACACATACCTCGATTCTGAAAGTTTCCTCTCCTTACCCTGTTAGCTACCATAGGATCCCCTCCCCCATTCAACCCTTCCAATCCAAATTATTCTATTTAATGGATCTATGAATGACGTGATATAAATGCTCGCCCATAATTGGATGACGTAATTTGACTTTGACCTAAACCTTACCTTGAAACGGAGGACGGTACCCGTAACATCCTTCTGGGAGGATGTATTGAGCTGAGGATAGATGAAAATATATCTGACTTACTATAAAGAATGAAATCAGTTTGTTTTAATGACTTGCCTTATACTTTGGTTACAAAATGGAATCAGAAACATTGTATGCAGAGATCTGATATAAGTCTTGTTAGGCGTCGTCACTATGGACTATGTGTGCGCTGGGCTAATTGTTTTGTTTTGGTTATTATACAAAGAAGAAACACTGTTGACTGAGATCAGTAATTCATGTTACCAAGAAATATTGGACTCCTCTAGAGTAAGGAAGGGGCGGGGTGAAGTTAGGAGATAGAAAACTTGATGTGGAAGGGAGAAAGAAAGAGACCCAACCTACCTCCCTGTCGAACGAACTGAATATAGGGGACTTTAATGAACGCTTTATATTGAAAATTCAAATTATGATCGTTGGACAATCTTCTCTCAGTTATCTGCCTTCCCTATATTGACAATCGATGTTACATTCACCTACTATAAAACACGTAGTTAATGAAATGCGTCACGTACACAGTAACGGTGGCCTGGCCATCCAGGCCCCCACAGCACCTCACCCTTACCCCATCCCTACACACCGTACCAAATTATGTGTTGAGATTGACATATTAAGTGATGTCATGTTTTATCTGATTCATCTGATTGGATAGTTTATTAAGCAAACATAATATTTGACAATCCCGTTATATAGGTATTACGCTTTATGCGGACTCACAGTTACCGTATAAAATACGGTAACAATAAAATCGTACACAAACTTAATATTATGGCGTATGTAATATCCTGTAGGAATTGTACTCACAAAGGGGTTCATCAAATAGAACAAAGTTAAAATGATATTTAACATGTGAGATGATGTCTAAATTGAACTAATTGTCCTATAAAGTTAGAATCATTTCTCAATACGAGAAATTCCAAAATAACTCGAGGACATCATCCCTTTGTATAGCGTTCCACATAAAATAACGACTTAAAAATGAAAAAAAAATAACATATATTTGTTGGTCTTAACTTACCTCGACCATAGGCCAGGAATTTGGTGAACTTCCTAGCCATGTAAGAGGAAGCATAGTAGCTTGCCAGTGAGAATGTAAAGAACATCTTGAGAAATCGCACAATAGACTTATCTTCAACGAAGAGCAATTGCAATATAAACATTACATTACATAATCTTATAATGTTTATCGTCGTTGTCCATGTCATTTCTGTGTGACGTCACATGTCCAGTAACGCTCGCGCAATGATCACTCAGTGCGTTTCAACGATTTACGCTCCGAGATCTGTTGTTGTGCTTCGGCACATATATATACTATACAGAGACCTGTTATAGCGCATCGGTAACTGAATACGCGCACGTATACGCACAAGTTGGCTCCATCGATAAGTATGTACGGACGCACTGCAAGAAACCATACAGTCAAAATGTGTCAGGCTTGTGCGTGTACTGACGTCACTGTTCGTGAATGGTTTTGGAGTAATATATCTAGCGTATCCTTGACGCCATACCGTTGTAAGATACGCTGGAGGCGAAACATGTTTCCTATACGCATTCGCAATGATCACGCAGTTTCCTTCGGGAGTTTCCATTTCCACTATATGTTCCCGATTCTCTTGACCTATCAGGGACGTAGCCAGGGGGGAGCAGGGGGAGCGACTGCTCCCCCCTTCAGTGTCGACAAAAATGTTTAAAAACTGTAGTTTTTTTAGCATGGTATTTTGTCAGTGCTCTTTTGATCTTGAATACTCGTCAGCTCCGTTAACTCGATTATAATCGTAGTAACATTCACGCCTACTGATTCAACTACTTACTTAGTTCGGCAGATGCAATTAGCTAAAGTTAGCCTATAGCCTATTACAAGCCTACAGTTGGCCACTGCGTAATAAAATACATATTGCCTACCTAACCGCACTTTATGGAATGTCACGAACCGTATGCACAACAACGTCGACAACGTTCGTTCTCATCCTTTCTATGATTCGTCCTAAGTTGTTGCACGAACAGCATGTTATGAAGATAAGCTAGCAATCGTACGTGATACGCACTTCCTATAAATAATTATTACACTGCTAATACACTGCGATAACGGTATTTGTTTTTAGGCCACTGCATATAATAATAACAATAATAATAATAATAATAATAATAATAATAATAATAATAATAATAATAATAATAATAATAATAGACAGAGAAATCAAAGGAATAACAAGTCTAGAAAATACATAAACGAAAATTAAACAGTATGTAAAATACGAACACAGAAATGTTAAAACACGAGAAGACTATAAAACAGACCAAAACCTATAAAAAAACAAAACAAAGGATAAGCATATAAAATAAAGTTACAACAGTAACAGTAAAACCTAGAGTATATAAAAGTGACAAAATCACGTAGAGAAACTAAAAAGATGTGTTTTTAAAATTTTCTTAAATATGGCGAGAGATTTGGCAGTCTTTATGTCGTGTGGTAGGTCGTTTCAAAGCTTCGGTGCAGCGACCGAGAAAGCGCGATCTCCGTAGTTCTTGGTTGACAGTTTTCGGGACCACGAGGAGTGCCTGCGATGCTGAACGGAGCGAGCGTCCCGGGGTGTAAGCAGCGAGAAGATCTCTGATGTAAGCAGGAGAAAGACCGTTGAGTGACTTGTAAGTAAGCAATAGAATTTTATACACAATGCGGTACTTCACTGGAAGCCAATGGAGCTCGTTCTTTCGCAAGGCATTTATGTTAACATCCCTACCACTTACACCCAAGACAACTCGAGCGGCACTATTCTGCACGCGTTGTAGCTTGGCAATGGCAGAATTTGGTAGGCCATAGAGAAGACTGTTATTGGCATCGAGATGAGATGTTACGAAGGCGTGTACACGTCGTTCAGCAGTCGGCCGATCTATATATTTCCTAATACGACCAATCTTTGATATCCCAAGACTTGCAGAGCGCCACACTTTGTTCACATGCGATTGAAGCGACATGTGTCGGTCCATCAACGCTTGAATAGTGGAGATAGGAGACGGATTCTTTATAAAACGCGAGGAAAATTGAAGAACCTCCGTCTTGGTGTCGTTCAGCATTAACTTGTTGGCAGTGGACCAGTGGCGGAGCGTCCATACAGTCAGGGGGGGGCGAATGCCCCCCCCCCTGGCGGACTCAAACGGATTGCTGGCGCCCTTTTCAGCTCTTTACCACTTTTTATTTATTCGCGATTATTGACTTTTTTATTGCGCTCTCATATACATATTGACATTTGTCACATTTTGTTGGTGTAATTCGGCGATGACACCTATTTATTCTTCGTTAATCTGCAAATTAGCCAGGCCCGGAAAGGGTCATTTCCGGCGATCTAGGGAGTATCTTTACTCATTAAATTTGTGTACGCTACGCGCCAACCTCGCAGACCATTCTCGCCCCTCCTGACCAATACCCCTAGCTCCGCCACTGGCAGTGGTCCACGCTTTCACGCTGCGAATACAGTCTTCAAGTCGCTGAAGTTGATCCCCTCGAGCCTCAGCAGGATTAAGGATATCTGGCTATATTACAAAATATGAAAGTTTATATTGTCCATCAGTTAAGTTCGTCAAATGTATTAAAGTCCATTCATTGGACAATATACAAGAATCATCCTAAACTGGAAAATTGTAAAAGAGCACTGTTTGTCTTTCTGATATATTATGTAAAAGAACAGTAAAAGAATTTAAACAGGAAACAAAATCTGCTGATAATATGATATCATATGATCAGGGCGTAGCCAGTATGTAGCACTGTAGGCCCGGGCCAACACTTTTTGGCCAAGTTATCTTTTTTTTTTAAAACACCCGTAATTCAAATCTATAGGCTTGCTGGACGAGTTTGAGAGTCTAGACAGGAAAAACTATTGAAATGAACGTAGCAAGAATATGGCTAAATTAGGTGACCTATCTCGTGCCGTTTCATTCAACACTCTACCCGCCGAAGAAGACAAGGATCCGATCTTGTCAGTTTTTTAACATCTAGTTAAGAACCCGTTTACGCAGATAATATTTCAGTTGAGAAAACAGTTGAGAAATTTGCATCAGATGGCAAACGTCGGATAGCTCTCGCCTTCTCTTATTAGGCTAACTTAAACATTTACTATAGCTACAGCTGTATCAAAGACAATTACTGGCTATAGTTGTATCAAAGACATTTCTGGCCTATCTTTGTATCTACAAGTATTGGAAGTTGAAAAGTAACTCTGTACATGTACCTTGCTAATTTTAAATACATTATGTAGTATTGAATTACGTACTATTTTAACTCGTTTGTTTTTTGGGTTTAAAAGTGATATTGAATGAGGTGTCTCAAGTTAGCAAGAGGCCAGGGAACCAGAATGAACACTCGGGAAGGGCCATTTCCGGCCATCTCGGGGGTTTGTAAAACCAAAAATGGTTTTAAAAAACCTTTTCTTGTACGATCCGCGCCAACTGATGGTGGCGCTCCGCTCAGATAGTCGTGCCTACAACTTTGAAAATGCACATCAATCGCAAAAATTGCTACCCTTTTTCAATTCCTGGCCACGTCGCTGTGACCTATTAAGAATTGCTGCTTTGTAGAGTTGTTGAGCGAAGTCTTCCGTGGATTTGAATATATTGCGAATTGGGAAACATATGTACGACACCGCACTATGAGCAAACAGAGGCGGATGGAGGACGTGATGCGGGCCTAAGATCGTTGAAGCCAACTTCCTAGTAGAGGATATGGGGATCCCCACTCCCCCTACCACCCTCCTTCTCCCAATCACAACTTCACGACCCCTCTCCCTACTCCCCACTTCCGTCTCCCTCCCCTCAAAAAATATTTAGGCGTTAAATGGTGCATTCTGAGGCATAATTAAGCTATTTATGAGGTCTATAATTAGTTTCGTTCTCAGTTTATTTTTTATCTGGTGGGGATGAAAAAGGGGGATGTACACCCCTCATGTCCTGGACTGGAGCTAGAAAAATAAGCAATCAAGTCATCCCTCTATATTCTCATATGGTTATCCATCGAAATTTTGAATTGTTGCGGGCAATATAAAAAAAATGTCAAAGTTTTGATGTATAAATTTGCGGGATAAAACTGCAAATTTCGAAACAAAATGTCCAAAATTTGGAAAACATCGTCAAATTTTCGACATGAAACGTCACAATGTAATGGTTAAACTCATTTTAAGATTTAATGTAGAAGTTCTCATTAAAACCGTCAACATTCTCAGAGAAAACATTGAAATTTCAACATTAACGTCGGATTTTATGATCATCACATTGTTGAAAAACAACTTGAAAAGTACGAGATATATGTCGAAAATTTGGAATAAAAGAAATTCTGAGATAAAATGTCAAACCTTCGAGATATAAAACATGGACTTTTCGACAAAAGCGTAAGAGTTTTATGATAAAACGATCTTGCATCCACAAGAATGAATTACTTCTGTTGAACGTTCTTAATCACCAGTCCATTTTGAAAGTTTAGGCTGGCCCACTGTTTAAAACTGATTTTGCTTGTTTATATCAAGAAACCTGAATAACTTGGTCATGTTTTATCTTTTTGAATATACACTGTGTACAACACGACCAGTGTGGAAGAGTATGACGAAAATCTACTGAACAAATGAAAAGCAGAAAACGTAGACTTCTTGCACACCAACTACCGATGATGACCTGAAATCGCAGAAATGATATTTTTAGGCCTAAGATTTACCATCTTTGATGGTAGAATTGTAATTATTTTCATAATCGTACCTCATTGTATATATATTCATACTGTAACAATTCCTTCCTGACTAACCGAGCCACCGTCATTCTAAGAGAGATGTAGAGAAGAAAATAACAGGTGAGCTCTTTAATAAAGGGAACATCAGTTAGGAAATTATTTGAAAGCATTCATTGTTCTTATCATCCAAAATTCTTTTAAGGCATTTTGAGGATGAAGATGGGGGAGAGGGGGTGGGGTGATAGGAGGTAAGTAAAAGTCTCAGTGAGGATTTATACTCTGAGGACGTCAGTGTGAATGAATGTTTAAATTCTTGACAATTAGGTGATCATTTATTTGTATCTTTCTAGTACTTTGTATTGAATTTTAGGGCACTATCATATTATATATATATTATAATATTCTCAAGGTGCAATTCAAATCTAGAGATTGCAATGATGAAACATATCTTTGAGATTGTCAGGTAACTAGCTCCATTGCCAGTAAACGAGAATGGACTATATCATTGATTTGCAGAGATATGTCATATTCCTTTAATATACCGAGAAGTCAAAATCTTCATTTCGACCTCAGCATAAAGTCTCTTCTATAACCACCAAGAAGTGCTCTTTGTATTTCTCTTTCAGACGGCTGCATACATATTTTCCATTTGCTCTTGGACCTAGGAACTGCCTAGGACAACATTTTGCAATGGTGAGATACTTTCCTGTTTCAACCATTCTTTATTCTTTTGGATAAAATGAACTTCTACTTAAAAGTGTTTTGTAAAATATATTAAGTTTTGCATTGATGCCAAGTAAGAGATAGAATATGTGCTGCTGTGGCAACAATTTTCAAATCTCTCGAAGAGTCAAGGCGGATTATCTCCTCCCTCCTCCTCCCCTCCCCCTTCCCAACACACCCTTCTCTCAGGAAGTACAGTTTACTTCCTCATCTGCAGGTTACAGTGAAATTAAGACTATTCTCTGTCTGTTTATGTTTCAAACTATTCCCTGTATTTCTTTTTCTTTTTTATCATTTTGTTTAGATTGAAGCAAAAGTCATCATAGCTACATTGTTCCAGAAGTTTGATTTTACCCTTGTGCCTGGTGTAGAGCTGGAATACGTGAATGAGATCGCCCTGAAATCAAAACATCGGACTCCATTGTACCTGACACCGAGAAAAACATCAAGTGACTAAGCTGTAGTTTTGTGACATGAAAAATGACACTACTTCAGTGTCCTTCAAATGGTAGTTTTTCTGTAAATAAAGAAGAAAACACACACACGCACACACGCACACACGCACATCTTGTAAACAGTGTTGAAGCAAGGGTTGGAAAAACTTGCCTAGCAATTAATAATTGGATTGGGTTCATTCAAGAATTCTAAGGTAATAGTACCTTGACATAAGTTGGCTTATCAATTTGACCAAGGAATTCAATCAAAAGTTCCCAGTCATTTTGTGGGTCTGTGATATTAGATGTAACATTAAACGCTGTAGATTTTATTTGACATGAACAAAGCCCTTTGTACATTGCACCGTACGATATCTTAGATTGAAGTATGATTTTAAGCAAATAATCAACTGGCAAAATTCAAATTTTATGGTGCAGGTTTTTTACATTGATTATTATTTTTCATACCACTCGCAACATTATGTGCTTTCAGTAATTGTTACTGAAGGAAGTGAACAAAAGGAGGGAACAGAGCTGATTTTTTCTTTTATAATAGTTGCTATGGGGTAATGGTATACTCCACTGAGAGATTTGACTGGTTGATTGTATTACTAGGGGTATTTAAATACATCATACAAGAAGGTATAAAGAAAAATATGCGATATGGAATTATGTACTGTCAGTTTCATTATACTCTTAAGAAAAAAAAAATGAAGGCTTCAAAGAGTGTGGTATGTGGGTGGGGTGGGGCAATGAAATAATTGTACCCTCGTCCTGACCTGGCTCATAATGCCACTGTTCGTTTTGGTCGTCATGATATTTATTCAGGACTATTTGCATAAACTAATTGGTCATCAGTAAGAAGTTTGACCGCAGTCTCAATGAACACATTTATATTAAAGCCAACTATTCTGTCCAGAAAGTATGATAATTACCATCGTAAAAAAAAAATTAATATTGAGCATATTAATGTTTTGTATCACTAATTCAGTAAAGACAAAATGAAAAAAAGTGTTGTCATATTCGGCACTGATATGTAAGATAACCTTCAGTCACACTAGAACTATGACCATCCAACAATGTGAAATTAAAGTAAAGCTTACTTTCTAAAGTCATTTTGTGTTTGACTTGTTCAGCCCTAAAAGTCAAATGTTAAAGTGGCAGGTTAATGGTCTTATATCAAGGTCAAGGACTTCTCAGACAACTTACAACAGTTGACTGGTAGTCACCAGTAACCTGTAATACCTAACAAATAATTATAAAAGTATAATTCATAATACGCCTTTCTTATATAGCACAACACAGACTTAAGTATGTTCAATTCAAACTGTCGGTCCTGGAGCACTGAAGTGCACCACATCCAAGTGTCCCGGGACGACATCCCATAGAATGCTGGTAAACGCAATTACCGGTTATCGCCCCGCCCCCACACCCGCATTTACACATCTGGGTGAAGACAGGCCAGATAGATAAAGTGCCTTGCTCAAGTACACAAAGTAGGGCTCTTGCCAGTATTTGAACCTGCATTCCCTTAGACTACATCATCTACTGCCTTAAACCACTCGATGACAATGTTCCATTTCATGTGTTATTAACATTCCAATGGTCCCAGCAAGTATCACTTCTATGACCAGTTGAAGTTGAGCTGGGTTGCTATAGTAATATGCAAATGATACCAGAAAAGATTAAAATGTGAACTCCTTCTTTGAATATGTGTACTATATGTGCATAATTTACTTTCCACGTTATGATCCAGATCTTCCCTTGGCAAAATAGCAATAACTATGATTATAACAATTGCCTTTAGTATATGCGAATTGTTTTTGAATATTATTTTATTGTAATTTGTTCTATTTCTCGGTGGAAGACATTTCTCTCCGTGTCTTATGGCGATATTTTGTACTGTTCGTGTGCACAGGAAATGTGTTCATTAGTGGTGCTCATAATTATATTCATGGTCAGTTTGTTTTTAAGTTATATATTTAAAATAAGATCATAATTATATATTTAATCTTGCAGGAATTTTTGAATCACCAGGTGAAGGAATTATTAGAAGAAAATCATGAAAATAAATAATTCACAGTTTTAGAAATTGATACCTTATTTGGTGTGATGACTTCAGGTTTCAACTCCATGGCAATTGCCATCATAATTCCGGAGTCACCAAGAATGCCGTGAAATGTTTCTTCTCGCCATGAATGCCGAAATTCCAAAGTACCCAGTCAAGAAAAATAACGTCTCCTCTAATTCCGATTTAACAGACAAAAGTGTGGTAGGCTTAAAGTCTCGACTGAACACGATCCTACTCAAAGGCTAGTCTTAGTTTCCCAGAGTCCTCGTGACCCACATCCGATACTTAGTAGTGAAGGCGTGGTATAGCGGTTTGGTATTGTGGTTATATTGTCCGCCCCTCAATCTCTAGTAAACCTGTTCAAGACCCCACCAGGAACCAAATCTTCTTGATTTATTCAAATTGCTGCTGTGCAATGTTTTTGAGCGGAGTCAACAGCGGAGTTGGTATTTCTAGCAAAATGCCAATTGGGAAATAGGGTAACGAATTTCGTTCGCTATCATCGGGCTGCCCTGCGGTGATGATGAATGAGTAGTGTTCACCTTCCTCAGTACAAGGAACTGTCAAAGCAGGGGTGTACATAAAGGTGTGTGTTGGGGAGGAGGGGGGGGGGGGGTTAACCCACTCCAATGAAAATCAAAAGAACTCTCAAATCGATGTCAACTCGCCCCCAATATACAGGAGCCAAATTCAGCGTGGTCTTACACCCCATCAACGTTAGAGTATAAAACAAAACCGCCCCACTGGTTGTCAAGTCCAAACCATAGAAATTGACCTATAAAGAATGCTGACACAGTGTATCGCCGTGTTTTTAAGCAGTGAAGCTTTGAAAATGTGAGGGCGCTTTTCGTTGTACGGTAAAAAGCCAGATCATTTGTATGTCTTCATACATACATTGTGCATTCGACTTTGAATTGAATTTGATATTACCCGTTTTTTCGAAAGAGTAGGTGTACATGTCACAACAGAGACATGTTTGGCGACCAGAGTGGTTCTTCTGACTTAAGAATCAACTTTGTAAACTCTAATAACTCGAGCAAGTGGAGTGTTTTATGCAACTTTTCTAGTCATATCGAAGTCGAAAGGACAGCCGTAGCCGGTTTAGGTGTCAATACAGCAGCTGAGCGACGACACTAGTAAAGTAATTATATTCCTATGAAAAGTTTATACTATCGCTTTCTAAGAATGACCTGTGAAACTGCAGTCCACTGCCACATTTTTAACGATTTTGGCACACAAATACTGCACACGATATCACCATTTCGAGTGATTTATGTCAACTTTATCACTTTAGTTATGTAAAAGACGTAGTGTTTGTGTTACGCTTCGTTACTTTCTTGCCGTATACAAGCAAAGCGCCACCAGTTGGATGAGTGGCTTCAGTATATGTCGCATGACGTCATTCTCCCTACTTCAATTTATATGGTTCAAACCAACGAGAAACGTTAATCCTATATACTTCACGTCTTCAAGTGGCTATATATAGTATGCTTACTGTGAACCGCATATCTTTGTTATTTGAAACACATTGTACATATGGCTATTTCATTATTTGATTAATTAAGTTAATTAAGTTTTGGGGATCATAGTGTTAACTGCATGGAGAGAGGGATTATTGTGGAGGTCGTGGTGAATTTTTTTCCACCGAATTATGCGCAAACTTGAAGAACGCGTTATCTCAATTAGTTACAGGAGCAACACAAGACTGACTCAACAAGAAAGTAGACAACTAATATTACACATATCTAGACAAACAATTAATATAATGTGAGCGGAATGTATTGAAAATACTTTGCAAAGTGATTCATAAATATTCATACCACTAAAATCATACTACATACAGTGGTTCACTATAGTCACAACAGTTTAAAGCCAAATCAGCTTGATAAAAGGTCACATTTTGAAGCCTCCAAAGAAGTCAAACGTTCTGCCATTAAAAGTTTTCCAGGCAGACAAGTGAAAGAAACTATACCCCAAAAAGATAAAAAACAGAGCCACATTTTCAGAATAAGCCAATTTTATAAAAACTCAGACAAGTCTAAAATTTCTCCATTATTTTAGAATTTCTCTTTTAAAAATCCAATATACTACTGCCCTATACTATACTCTATCCAGGGGCGGATGCAGGATTTGTGACAGGGGGGGG
>JAIPMN010065766.1:0-12398 GCA_020650975.1 Apostichopus californicus
CAACTACATATTATTGTTTAAACCACGTGGAGTGTTGGACACAGTGGTTCTTCGTATTAAACTCACTGATAGTTACAGCACCTTGGGGCCCGGTTGACCACTTGCGCTACGAAACAACTCAACTAATATTTCCTCGAAAATAAAATCGTTCTTGATCGAAATATCATTAAAATATAAACACACACACTAATACGGTAATGGATGAACTGTATATCGTCTTACGTTACGCTAGATATGGTGTATTTGTTTTCAACATACCAAAATAAAAAGTTTGATATTTGAAACATATGGCGTAAATTCAAACGCCTGACTGTTCATTACAAAGTTGAATCTAGCAGTTACGCTCGAGACTTTTGTATTATTTTTCGACACTTTTTTTAATATTTTGGACATGCTCATATAGTCTTTCGACACTCTTATATTATTTTGGACATGCTCTTATTATTTTTGGACATACTCATATTAGTTTCGACATGTTTATATAAATTTGGACATGCTTATATTTTTTTGGATATTTTGCAACATATGGCGTGAATTCCAATGCCAAAATGTTCAATATAAAGTTGAAGTTAGCAGTTACATTCGACATGTTCATATAATTTTTCGATACTCTCATATTATTTTGGGCATGCTCATATTATTTTTGGACATACCTATATTAGTTTCGATATGTTTATATAAATTTGGACATGCTTATATTTTTTTGGACATGCTTATATTTTTTTGGACATGCTTATATTATTTTGGACATGCTTATATAGTTTTGGACATTTTTGATACATATGGCATTCCGTACAACATGGCCTTCTGAAAAGCGTGGAAGGAAACATGAGATTCAATACCGTACCATGCACTGGTAGTAATTTGAAACCTGTGATAGAGGTGTAAAGAATGATTTAAACTGATCTGATATACAACACTCAATCACAAAGAACAAAGTAACAGTGTAGATTGATTCCACGATATATTCGAGTTTTCGTATGGATATGTTATTATTGACGCTGCAGGAAGGTTGATAGGGTATATAGTTTTATACATTTCGAAATTAGTGTTTTCTTGATGTAGGGTGTTCCTATCAACGTATTGGACACTGCATGGCGGTAAAACAGGCTAATGAATACCTTATCAGTAAAATATTGTCTTAAACGGTAACTCTAGGCAGAATTTGAAATTTAGGGTAAACATATCCCTCATAGTAATTTAGGGTAGACATATCCCTTATTGTAATCTAGGGTAAGGTCACTTTAATTCATGGAATTGACTTGTTTATATTTATTCATGTCTATGAAAGTAAAAGGGTTATATACATTCAACGTGGACTGTCAGCAGTGTGTTTTAATGTTCAGCAATATTTTCATATAACATTCCAAGTGCCTAAAATCATCCTTTAAGTTAGCCTCTGGTTTTACAGAAGTCTTATTACTAATTTTTTTTCGACGTTTGCTTTTGATTTTTAACCAGTACAAACATGACAAACACATATTTATTTCTTTAATTTCCACATATAAAAATAAATACATATTAAACTGCATAACTTTAAAACTGGTCGCGAAACAGTGAATTACGTATTTTGCATAAAGTGGTGGTAAGTTGATCATCAGAGGACCCCTGGTGGAAGTACAGGGATAGAGTCATATTTATTGTAGTGCGCATGCGCGCTACAATATTGTGATTACTCGCCCGCTCAATCATCTACATGGATGGCTGGTGAATGCTAGCTCAAAATACATTCTTCATAGCAATCTCAATATCACAGGTTGGCTACGCAGGAAAAAAACCCAGACCCAGATATGCAAAGAACTGTGGCGGCGAACAGCTAATTCTGCACACGTAAAGAAATAGCCCTCCTTGAGTAGCATACTTCTTCAAAAAAATACGTAACATTCTCTACTTTGGTTTCATTATTCTCGAATTTAACAAGATTGGTAACATTTGAACGCATTTGAGTTAAAAACCTCCTGCAAAAAAGTTGCAAGCAACAAATGTTAATCGTATTTATCCGCAACGACTAGGTGTTATTTGGTAATCTCGGGCACGAACAGCTAGCCCGTAATGTCATGGCATTATATACTACACAGTCATAGTTAGTTGCCACAGCTAGCGGCTCCGTACGTATATAACGTGTTTTGGATGATGAACCAAGGCCAGGAAATCGACCAAGCAATGTTTTATAGACCGGAGAGTGTTACAGTGCTATGAGAGACTAAACCTACATTGCATTCGTTAGAGTAATCGTGCATTAGGCCTTCGGTGTAAATAACCGTATATGTTCGTAAAATTTCGCTAACCAGGCGAGGATCACAGAAATTGAAGTAGGAAGAATGACGTCATGCGACATGTACTGAAGCCACCCATCCAACTGGTGGCGCTTTGCTTGTACGACAAGAAAGTACCGGCGAGTCATACAAACACTACGTCTTTGACATAACTAAAGTAATAAAGTGCCGCATTTGGGTGCCAAAAAAATGGCAGTGGACTGTAGTTTCACATGTAATTCTTAGGAAGCGATAGCAAAAGCAATTACATAGGACTCTAATTTATTTACTAGTGCCGTCCGTTCAGCTACTGCATTGTTATTCATTGGTCCCTGGATATAGTTAGCCTAGGCCCCTAGACCGGCTACAGCTGTCCTTACGGATGCGATGTAACTAAAGGCTAACTTTAAAAATGTTAACACCTCATTTTACTTAAAACTGGATCCCTAACAATAGATATACATGCCAGAATAACATGGGATGACGGTTATGATGTCCTGGGGTTATCCCTAACAATTCAATAATAGGAAAATAGGCTACTACCCACTTTGCAACATTAACATTAAACTGATAACTGAATGCACAGACTAATATGGCATTATTACACAAAAGTAGGTGTGTATGGGAAGAGGGTGGGGAGGAGGGAGGGTTGTTTTTTTCACGGCATTTTTTAGGGACAACTAGGCTATGTCTATATTTGAGTGGAGCACTAAAATGATACAAGCAGAAAAATGTTTGCCATGTGCCTCTAAAATACCGGAAATAACACTTTCCAGACATTACAAGTTGCAAATACACTCTTCTTACTCGAGTCATTATAGAGGTGAGAAAAAAAGTGTACAAAGTTGGTTCTTAAATCAGGATTATAGTACTTACCACTCTGGTCGCCATAACATGTCTCTGTTGTACAAAGTGCACCTACTCTCTCAGAAAATGCGGATATAATCAAATTCAGTTACAAAGTCGAATGCACAATGTATATGTGAAGACTTAAAAATGATCCGGCTTTTTGCCGTACACCACAAAGCGCCCTCACTTTTTCAAGACTTCACTGCTTAAACGAACGGCGATAAACTGTGCATTCTCCCTAGATGTATTTCTATAACGTTAACAAGTTGTTTAATTTGACCAATCAGTGCCCAATGACTTGGTATTATCTGTCACGTCCGGAACATATGTACGTCGTGATTGACAAACGTTAGGGAGCTTCGTTATATTGCAGGCGCATACTAGCTAGAGTACCTTTTAGAAATATAGCCTAGCTTTGGTCTACGTCAAAGTAACAAACGCCAAACTGGCTTATTCCTGACCGAAATAACTTCAAAAGGTTTGCAGTAACAAAGACCCCTCCATTGAATATCAACAACTAACTATCACCTCCACCGCGCACTACAATACCACGTATTTGTTTACAAATACAGTTGTTCTAGTTATTTGTAGATTTTATCACATATGCAGACTGGACGTAAAATTTACCTTCCATACACGACATCCGTGTATGTGACTTATGCTGCTTGGGTGTATCAAGTCAGTATCATATGCCGTTTATATGAACATAATTAAACTAATCGATGCTGTTAGCTCCGAAAATTATTTTGTTATTTGTTTTAGAAAAGGGAGAAGATATTTTTTATCTTCATGGCACTTTGAAGCTGCCCTATAAAGTTCATCGGGTCGCATCTAGAATATGTTCCTCTATTCCCAGTGAGAACAAAATCTTTGTTATCCATCTTTTTAAAACCAGATGATTTAATACGTAATGGAAGTGAGCATCTTATCTTCAATCTGAAAAGATATCTAGCCATATATCGTAATAATTATTATATCAAATAACTATGAAACAATTATACGATACCACGGGGTACACTTCTTTATCTTTGATCTTTATATTTGTTTGTTGTGTAAACAGTGACTGTCATACAACGGTAGTAAAGTACATTCTAAATTTAGTTTGTTTTGCAGGCTAAGTAAATAGCGATAACAATAGGCAAGCTAGTTCCTGATTACGAAAGGTAGGTTAGATGTGAATAAAATATGTTAATATAAATATAATAAGTTTATGATAACGATAGATAGATACGAAAAGAAGGATATTCATATTAAGAAGGAAAAAAACACAAATACAGAACGGGAAGCCCTGTTTGAAAAGTCCCTTATCGCATGTTCTGATATGTAACAAGTGAAAACAAGTTTCGTTTTCTTCCTGGAAATCACTGGATTATGCTGCTGGAAAACATATGTTGCTTTAATAATTTATTATCAAGTTACAATGGATGACACTTTATTGATTTAAATGTTACTGTTAGTCTGAAATTTGAGTTGGGTTTATCACATTGTTTTCACCAAGCCAATGATATTTTACGACAACTCACAAGTCTTTCGCTCAAGTCATTTGATTTTATTGTAACTCATGTCACAAGTCAAGCGTAACAACGTAACAGCTGTAAGCCTATACCGAAAATCAACGACCAATGCTCAATAAGGCATCTTTGTCAAGTGTTGCAGTCCTGTGTATGAATTTGCTTAGTGAGCTCTTGTTACAATGCAGTTAAGAGAACTCTTTTCTACAAGAGTAGTCATATACACTGGGCAGCATCTAAACTTCAGTGTAAAACTAGCACTTTTACTCTCTCTCTCTCAATACGAACATATAACGTTAATACAAGATCATGATATTAACTATTCTGTACAGAGACTAATCTTGTACCACAATGGAGGGTCAGGGGAGGTGCAGAGGAGTAGCTACGGGAGGGGAATAGGCTCTCAAATATTTGTCTGCCACCCTCTGAAAGAATCAAAACTGGAATGATAGAGTTATACATTATATATGAAACATTATTGTCTAGGTTTCCTTTTTCTGTTTATGTTGATTTTAGCTGTACCAGGTGGCAACATCTGCTCCGACTGTTATTACAAAGTACGCAATATAATTTGTAAGGGTATTACGGTGGCCCAGAAGAAACATTGATCACAAAAAATATATTTTAACAGATGCTTTGTCGAATTTACTCTGCTTACCTCGACTTTCGACTATTATTACCGAAAAGAAAAATGACTTTTACATGTTGAAATTGTGTGATGTTATTTCTGATATTTGATTTTTTTTTTTATAGAACAATTTAGACTGATATCACAAACTTTCGACGCTTTATCAAAATTGTAATGTTTTTCATGAAGTTTTGACGTTTATCTAGAAATGTCGACACCAAACGTAAACTGGGAAAATGAATTTAAGTAAAAATCGATCATTTGATTAAATCGCATTGTTTCGCTAACAAAGGATCCAGCTGAATGACCCAGTAATGTCTTAAAGTACAATCGCAAATGACTGCAGCTGGTGTCGTCGACACATAATAATGTCACAAACTGTATGTCTTGATCTAATAAGTGAACTAAGGAAGATGTGATAATGCACCCCTTCCCTCCAGCCACTCCTTTCGACTCACACACCTCCCTGTTACACTCAATGTATTCAGCCTGTCGGTGCAACGAATATCACCTTTATCAAGAACACTCAGTCTTCCACGCCACCCTATTCCATGATACTAAACTACTGCGTGTACAGGGCTATGCGCTGAATGTTAGGAAAGATAGAACAGACACCGTGTATAACATCACACCCCCTCCCATCCCTAGTTATTCCACTAAACTTGAAGACATTACCATGTGACAATCATCTCCCGTTTAAGTGATATACAGCTGTGATGTTACAGAGCACGTGACATGTCTCCATGCTGTGGGTCACATGTTTCATCTTACATCGAGTGAAATATAGGCTAACTGTGTACTATGGAAACTGTGTACAACTATTACAGTGTATGTAAATACTAACAACATCAAACAAACATACAAGTCGTTCTAGACCTAAGGGAGACGAGATGGGTTAGTCAACAGTTGAATAACAAACTGTTTGAGAATGTTTGGAGCAATATACCGTTTGATAATAACAAAATAAACTCATAGGCACCATGGTTTAGATTTCAATTCTAACCAGAACTTTACATACAGAGTAGTAGTACAATATACTTACTTAGTTTAATAATGTAAATATAAACGCAATGTAAACCAAAAACTCACGTGACTTAGTGATTCCTTGCCAATATGAGAAGAAACTTTAGATACAATATTTTCTAACGAGCTGAATTGCTGAATAGAAATGGCAGGTCTTGCAGATTTGAGTAATGGTGACACCAAGTTACCTTCGACCTCCATGAAAAATAATAGAGATGATTTGCTATTCTAGGTGAATCAACAGTCTAAGTTTTTAAAGTTCAAGCATTTTGAACATCTTGAGATACAGTGTTGACAATTTATTTCGCCTATGACATCTGGTGACCTCTTAAATAACCCTTGACCTCCATGAAAAAAAAGAGAACATCTACTCACAAAGGGCTACACACACGCTAAGTTTAAAGTTCAAGCATCTTTGATTTCTTGAGATATTGTGTTTACGAGCCAAAGTGTCACATACACACACACACGCCATCACCATCGCATAGATTCTTTCGGCCTTCGGCAAGGAATAAAAAACTACAAGAACTCACACATTTAAGTTCAGCTGGATTATATTTTACATAAAGCTTAATTATGAAAGAATAAATGAATAACGGAAAAACTGGCTGGGAATGATAAACAAACAATAAGAGGATTAAAGTTTAAATAATCAGCATCTCATGAGTAATTATATACATAAACATGAGAGAGTATTAATACATAATTAGCCTAAACTAACCGTCCTTGAAATTCATTGTATTTTCAGTTAATTAGGTTTCATATTACCTTTCACGTTAATTTTCTGGCCCTATACACCATTCAAAGTTCATTAATATATTTATCACTCTGCCGCTTGAGGAAGCATTGTTTATAACACAACCACCATTCTTCTATTTATTACGAAGACCAATATTGTACTACAGCAGTATTGATAGAATTATTAATACAACCATATATAGTAAAGCAGAAATATGACGGTGAAATGTGACCAGAAAAGAACATAGAAAAGTATAAACAGAAATAAAATATTGTTGATGTAGGGTTAACGGAAATCAAAGGCTAAGATTCAATGCACAAGTTTGTAAAGTGATGCCGGTCCGGTGTATTTGCAAGCATCAGAGAGCTTCAGTTACAATATTATTTAAGAAATGTTTCACAAGAGTAATCTTGTGGATTGGACAACAACTGGACAGGTTCTGCTACCGATATATCTCTCTCTCTGTCGATACTGAAAACATGAGTAAAAACATAACATTACAACATTTTTGACTGACCACAGCTTCCTACTTGATACAGTCAAGTTGACATAACTAATATGATGACATCAGATGCATGTTCACCTGACCTAAACTTATTATACATACCATGTATGCCAATCAACCCATTATACATACCATGTATGCCATTCAACCCATTATACATACCAAGTATGCCAATCAACCCATTATACATACCATGATTGTCAATCAACCAATTATACATACCATGTATGCAAATCCACCCATTTTACATACCAAGTATGCCAATCAACCCATTATGCCAATCCACCCATTATACATACCATGTATGCCAATCCACCCATTATACATACCATGTATGCCAATCAACCCATTATACATACCATGTATGCCAATCCACCCATTATACATACCAAGTATGCCAATCAACCCATTATGCCAATCCACCCATTATACATACCATGTATGCCAATCCACCCATTATACATACCACGTATGCCAATCAACCCATTATACATACCATGTATGCCAATCCACCCATTATACACACCATGTATGCCAATCCACCCATTATACATACCATGAATGCCAATCCACCCATTATACATACCATGTATGCCAATCCACCCATTATATATACCCTGATGCCAATCCACCCATTATACATACCATGTATGCCAATCCACCCATTATACATACCATGTATGCCAATTCACCCATTATACATACCATGTATGTCAATCAACCAATTATACATACCATGTATGCCAATCCACCCATTATACATACCAAGTATGCCAATCAACCCATTATGCCAATCCACTCATTATACATACCATGTATGCCAATCCACCCATTATACATACCATGTATGTCAATCCACCAATTATACATACCATGTATGTCAATCCACCCATCATACATACCATGTATGCTAATGCACCCATTATACATACCATGTATGCCAATCCAACCATTATACATACCATGTATGCCAATCAACCCATTATACATACCATGTATGCCAATCCACCCATTATACATACCATGTATGCCAATCCACCCATTATACATACCATGTATGCCAATCCACCCATTATACATACCAATCAACCCATTATACATACCATGTATGCCAATCAACCCAATTTATATACCATGTATGCCAATCCACCGATTCTTCATACCATGTATGCTAATCCAACCATTATACATACCATGTATGCCAATAAACCCATTATACAAACCATGTATGCCAATCCACCCATTATACATACCATGTATGCCAATCCACCCATTATACATACCATGTATGCCAATCCACCCATTATACATACCATGTATGCCAATCCACCAATTATACATACCATGTATGTCAATCCACCCATTAGACATACCATGTATGCCAATTAACCCATTATACCTACCATGTATGCCAATCCACCCATTATACATACCATGTATGCCAATCCACCCATTATACATACCATGTATGCCAATCCACCCATTATACATACCATGTATGCCAATCAAAACATTATACATACCATGTATGCCAATCCACCCATTTTAAATACCAAGTATGCCAATCCATCCATTATACATACCATGTATGCCAATCAACCCATTATACATACCATGTATGCCAATCCACCGATTATTTATACCATGTATGCCAATCCAACCATTATACATACCATGTATGCCAATAAACCCATTATACATACCATGTATGCCAATCCACCCATTATACATACCATGTATGCCAATCCACCCATTATACATACCATGTATGCCAATCAACCCATTATACATACCATGTATGCCAATCAACCAATTATACATAACATGTATGCCAATCCACCCATTATACATACCAAGTATGCCAATCAACCCATTATGCCAATCCACCCATTATACATACCATGTATGCCAATCCACTTATCATACATACCATGTATGCCAATCCACCAATTATACATACCATGTATGTCAATCCACCCATTACACATACCATGTATGCCAATTAACCCATTATACCTACCATGTATGCCAATCCACCCATTATACATACCATGTATGCCAATCCACCCATTATACATACCATGTATGCCAATCCACCCATTATACATACCATGTATGCCAATCAACCCATTATACATACCATGTATGCCAATCCACCCATTTTACATACCAGGTATGCCAATCCACCCATTATACATACCATGTATGCCAATCTACCCATTATACATACCATGTATGCCAATCCACCGATTCTTCATACCATGTATGCTAATCCAACCATTATACATACCATGTATGCCAATATACCCATTATACAAACCATGTATGCCAATCCACCCATTATACATACCATGTATGCCAATCCACCCATTATACATACCATGTATGCCAATCCACCCATTATACATACCATGTATGCCAATCTACCAATTATACATACCATGTATGCCAATCCACCCATTATACATACCATGTATGCCAATCCACCCATTATACATACCATGTATGCCAATCAACCCATTATACATACCATGTATGTCAATCCACCCATTTTAAATACCAAGTATGCCAATCCACTAGGGTTGGGCGATATTTGCTTTTTAACGTCACGATAAATAGTTCAAAAATTATCGCGATATTTCGATAATTACGATAATTTTTCCTTGTTGTTTTTAGTGTGTTCGCGAACACACAAACAACTGCCGGTTTCCCACCGGTGTTTTCGCGCAGCGAACACACATAGCACGCGTTGCGTGCGAGCATAATGGCGTGGGGTCCAGGGGCCCGCCTTAGGGCCCCGGTGGGGTCAAGGGGTGCAACCCCTTGTGGGGGTCAAGGGGCGAAGGCCCCCGGAAAAATTTAGTATTTTTGCGTGTCTGGCGATAAAAATTCGCAGTTGAGGATTCAAATACTGACAACTTTTTGAATTTAAATTGTCACGAAACTGATGAAAATTTTAAAATGACAAGTTAGAGTAGCTATATTATGTGATAAAATGAAAAGAGATTAAATTTGTCTTACAATCTTTAAAAAGTTTAACTTACAAAACTGTCGATATTATGAAATAAACTACGTTCGGCAAAGCCCCGTTTCTAGACTGCCTAACAATGGAGAGCGTGCACTATACGTACATCAGTTTACAACTGCAGTGTTTAACCCTACTTAAATATCACGGTAGGCTACACGTGCTCCCAGGTACCTTGCCAAACAAACCCCCTGTCTAACACCTGTTTGTTAAAATTTTTGGCACGTTTCCAAAAAACTTTTCATGGTGTAAACTATTTTGGCTCCACTCTAGAATTAATTAGGTCAGTCAGTAAAGGATCGGTAAAGTTATGCGAAACATTATCTTAGACGTTCAAGAAAAGTAGGTAAATATCCCCGTAAGTAAAACACACCTCAAGCCAACCGACTCCTCCGCATGAACAAAACAATCTATTCCCCATGATACACGAGGCACAGTCTATATCATACAGACATAGCACGATATCAAGGCCCCAATAGCTACATTATGGCCATCTTTATGAAAATAAACCATGTAATCCAATGTTTTAGGCCACTTGGCATGATTAACTAAATGCTAAATATTGTTTCCATGTCCTTGTAGAAAACGTCAACTTCGCAAAATACAATTTGTTGTGTTTTTGTTGTTACGTGAGATCCGTAACCGACGAAGTGGTTAGGCTTTTTACTATACACTTTACTATGGTAGGATATTAATTTTTCCTTTTTTTGGAAATTCTAGAAAATACTTTCTTTTCCCTCCGCTTAACACCAGATGTGGTCTTATGGTTTATTCATAAATGGGTGTACTAGAGCCTTGTTTACATGACATTAGTTGCATTTAGCACGATATGCCAGTTTCGCGTGAATGTTTCGAAAGTACTTTGCTGGATCTTTCGTAAAATTTGAAAGGTGTACCAACTTACTTTTCGTACACAATTGGTAATTTCTCTACTGATTTTCAGAGTTTTGTTCTCTATACAGTCAATGTTGTAAAGGACGGGTTTTTTACGAAGTTCAAAAGTCAGTAAATGAAGTTGATAAACTTTATTTCTTTTCAACTTTCTTAATCATGGAATGCTAGAATAACATTTACACATAAAACGGAGAAAGGATAATCGCATTTTTTCCACATTTATTTCAAATTTCTTTCACAAGAAATTATCGTCATTTGTTTAATCCTCAATAAATATCGTCTTGAAAAAAAATTATCGCGATAATAATAATTTTCGATATATCGCCCAACCCTAGTTATAACACGGAAAATGATTGTATGTTAGTGGCATGTGATGTAATAACCGATGAATGCCTATATGATACGCACATTAAGATAAGGAAGCGCCAGAGCGCGCAAAAAAATTTGGTTATATTTTTCGGGCAAGTCATTACAGCCCCCCCACCCCCCATATCAAATTAGGCTCCTACGCCTATGCGTCTGAACCATATGAAGACTTGGTGTATGGGAAATCTGTATCTCTATAGGGATATATGAAGAAAAATTGAAAAAGGAAATGAAAAAAAAAAGAGTAACATTTAAGTCATGGTAAAAGATTGTTAGGGCAAAAATGTATTTCATGTTTACTCTTCATCATAACCTAGCAGGATGTATAGAACAGTATAAAAGTTGATGCATCTTACAGAACTTGTCTTAACGTTAAACATATGAATGGAACTTAGCTACAACACTAACCAGACCAACTCTTCATGGAAACATAAATTTACCTGAATACTGTAAGACCAGCAAAGTGGTTTGCCTGCAATTATGCTCAAATAGTATTGGTGAATATAAAGAGAACATTATTATGTGTCAAATTATTCTTGTAGGAAAAGAGATTGTCTATTTCATCAATGAGCAGAATTTTCCCTCCTTCTTTACGCACAAGAT
>JAIPMN010065787.1:0-22641 GCA_020650975.1 Apostichopus californicus
ATATAATGTTTTATATATATATATACTTTTTTTCCATCTATATATATTTTTCCCTTCTCATTTGCAGTCGTTTATAACATTATCGTCGTCCACGAGATGTTTATTTTCCTCCTCGTGTTTGCTCTCCTTCATCTCCGCAACCGTCGGCGGCAGACGCAAGGGTTTGGTGCGGTCTCCAGGGTCGAGGTAGAAGCTTTACCATCCAAGCGAAGTCTCTCAGCTGATCAAATAAACGAGTTTGCAGAAGATGGCGACGGCCTGCAATCATCGGCAGCCCTCGAATATAATTTAAGGAACTCCAGAGAAAGTGTTATTTAGAATCAATACGCTCCTACGAATTAATGGTAATGGTTGAATGAGGGAAGAGGGTGCTTGCGTGGGGTGGAGGGAAAGGAGGGGGTCGACATGAGGTGTCGATCAGCCATTTTGAAATGCAAACGCGCCGAGTCCACCAGTTTGATATGAATATGCAGGACAGACCGAGACGTCGACAATGTAAATGTAGGTACCCCCCCCCCCCCCCACAGCAATTCTCTTTCTTTGTAAACTATTCTGGCTGTGAACTATTCTGGCGTGATTTCATTTGTGTACATTATAATTGCTCCAGAGGAAAGGTGACACTTTTGTCAGTTCAAATACATTTTCAGAGAACCCCCCCCCCCGCTCCCCTTCCCTCCTAACATATTACCACCCGATTATTTTGATAATTTGACGTCATCTCATTTTCTTAGTGAATGATACTTCAAGGTCATGTGCAAGTTTCCCAAAGATTGGTTTGAGATCAAATTTCGCTCGAATGAACGTTATTGGATGCCTATTTATGATCTAAACTAATTTAAAGTGATTGACTTCAAACGATTTTCTTCTTTTAGCAAAGCAACCTTTTTATGTGGAGATGAGTTCCCAACTAGACAAGTCAATGAAGATAATACGGTTATGCTAGGTTATGACCATGGTGGCTTTAACCATGGAAGGATGATTTAAGGTTATCCGGTCTAAGAATCATTGCGATTAGTTGTATTGTCATAATATATTTTCTATGGATGCTCAATTCCTTTTTTAGTGACATTTTTCTTTCACGTCAATCACATGTATTTTTATGTGTATGAGGTAATATCGTACAATATAAATTTTCTACTTTTTTTTTAACTAAACATTAATGTATTAAAGATCGTTAAATCACATTCCGTTTCTCTCAGTACCTGGCCTCTTTTAGAATGACCAACCACTTTTATATGGAATTTTGTATGTAAATTTCCACGCCATGAATTTGCCATTGGTTTTTTGCACAAGAGCATAAATTATTTGCTTTGCGAGAATATTCTTGGGACTGGGTTGTCTTCAACGATTTTCTTGGTCCGGTATAAACTGGCAATTACCTTTATAGGGTTAATTAAGTCAATTTAAGTGGAAGACTGAACCAGACAACTGCTTGTTTTTTATTTGCTTTTCTTTTTAAGTAACAGCTCCATGATTGAGGACTGTGTGGGCTATGTCTTCTCTTCAGGTGGAAAGGTCAGAAAGGGGGAGAAGGCAAGACAGGGTAAGGGGGAGGGGGGGGGGGAGGGTGGGTAGGAGGGATGAGTTTCAAGGTTGCCCATTGAGGTTTTACCATAATGTTCCATTTTGTATTCCATTTTCAATGTTTTTATAATTGCATGGGGCCCACTTGGCAAGCTAGAAATGTGGCTGCGAAGGTTTTTACTGAATTCCATGAGGGTCAAGTTTGGATAACACTTTCTCCGTTGAGTTAATGGACCCCACTCATAACGTAATCCTTATACATACTATATCAGGCCTAGAATTGCACCCTATTAATGACCGGCTAAATGATACCATTTCCTTGAAAGAAATTCAAGTTCTCACTGACATGAACTACAACACACATCAGCTACTGATACAGGCATTTGAAGACAGTCCAATAATACTTGCTGATAATAAAAACAACATAGGTACAGAAATCTTGCCAGTTCTTCCACTGTCAGTCGTTAACCGACTGACCATGTCAGACCCCCAGCAGCTCTTCAACAAACTAAAGTTTTTTTTTAAAGGTTGTAAATGAAGAAATAAAGGTTTTTAAAGGCTTCAAACATGAAAATAAGGTCCAAAATGAAGTTAATTTGTAACATACTCACCATCTTTGCCCATTTTTACATCATCTGTGGCCCTTATTTAAAATACCTGACTTTAACTGTTGTTTGTGAGTCGGTTTTTTATCACTGCATGAATCATGCCTGGCTGTCCACAAATACTTAATGGCCAATGGTTAGCTTAACTGAATACAATATTTCTACTCTAAACTAAAAGTTGTTAAAAAAACAAAATTGTAACTTAATAAAGGTTTTAAAGAGTATTTTTGAGAAATAAAGAGCCTTTTTCAACTCAAGGTATTTCGGGGAGGTCTGCCATGTATTTAAGTTCTTAATGTCTACTGGAAGAAAATGGCCAATGGTTTTCTTTTCTACTGGCAAACAGCAAACTCCACTGGAATTTAACCAGTAAATTGCTGTAATTTCAACACCTGCTACATGAGGAACTTACTATAAGAGTGAAGTGCTACTAAACACAATGGATTGCACACTGGATAGAAATAGTGACATTAATGTTAGGGATCTCTTGTTTCACACCATTAGAACATGTGACATTAATGTTAGGGATCTCTTCTGGCACACCGTTATAACTAGTGACATTAATGTTAGGTCTCTCTTGTTTTACACCGTTATAACTAGTGACATTAATTTTAGGGATCTCTTGTTTCACACCATTACAACTAGTGACATTAATATTAGGGATCTCTTGTTTCACACCGTTATAACTAGTGACATTAATGTTAGGGATATCTTCTGGCACACCATTATAACTAGTGACATTAATGTTAGGGATCTCTTGTTTCACACCGTTATAACTAGTGACATTAATTTTAGGGATCTCTTGTTTCACACCGTTATAACTAGTGACATTAATGTTAGGGATATCGTCTGGCACACCATTATAACTAGTGACATTAATGTTAGGGATCTCTTGTGGCACACAGTTATAACTAGTGACATTAATGTTAGGGATCTCTTGTGGCACACAGTTATAACTAGTGACATTAATGTTAGGGATCTCTTGTTTCACACCGTTAGAACTACTGACATTAATGTTAGGGATCTTTCCTGGCAAGGTTTGAGTTATCATCTGTGCAAGCTGTTTTATATCATTGAAATTTAATAAAAAAAATAACATCAAAGTTGTTTTCCTGTTGTTTTTGTTATATATTTTATTTGCTGCTTTTTTTATTGTTTGACAACAACTAGCACCCTCCATTTTACAAAAAAAATCCAAAGAAGAAGGGGGGCACCCCTCTGCTTAAACACCTCCCCTGCAGCCCCCCACCCCCATTGAAAGGAGAACAAGAATATCCTGTTTTTATTGTTTATCCTATGGTGATACATTGTCTTTCACAATGTATTAACCCAATGGTGTTATTTATTGCACTTTGATCATACGATGTCATATACCCAGGAGGGGTTGCTGAGTCAGTGGAACTCGTAACCGATCCGTCAGACCACTTCACTGCCAATTGCACTCTACCCCACATCTACCCCTCCTCTATCCTTCCTCTCCCTTCTATAAAGACATTCAGTTTATTATCAGCTGTTCTGTATGCCAATTTCTACCATCAATGAAGAAATTTGTTCTTTTATGGCTGTCAGACTCTGTGAATGTTGCTGGATGTCTTCCTGTACCTGAAATGATACGAAAACACAAAAGCAAAACATTGCACCCAGGATACCATTTTCAGTGAAAAAAAGTTAAAAATGACCAAAATTATGTAAGTTTTAGAGATGATACAGAGAAATCATCCGGCAGTGATTCCTGATCAAATTCGGCCGTTCGGTTATGATTCGGAGAAGATATTACCCGTCACAAGACACAGGTTTATTTACAACTACCATGCTGGTAGAGGATCGAGGATATAAAGCCATATTTGACATGTTCCCATTACAGTGGTACGATGCATATATTAGCTAATCCTATGATAACATTCATATTATATACAAATATTACTCACAGTGTGACATGTACAATATCAAATATTACATATTACATATATGAATTGTTTAAATTTATTTCTTAATTAATCTTTTTAGTCTAGGATCAGATTTGGATCAAATTTAAAACCGATGTCCTTTAAACTATATGGGGTGTGTTACCTTTAAAACGTACTGTATCTAGGTGTATTGATTTGATTTACAGTATCTAGTGTATCTGTCTCCTATCTTAAACACAGCAAACAAACTTCCTCAGATGTATTTGATATCTGTTGTGACAATAATTCAATCAGTTTAGCAACAATTCAATTTGTGCTCTTGTCTTTGCATGATGGGAAAGGTTTTATTGCAAACACAATCATGGATTTGAAGCAAAAGTTGTCGAGTAGAGAAGAAAATTATCTTTTTAGTTATTCACCAATTTGTATTCTTCTCTAGTCCCGTCTCCCGGTTCTTCCAAGAGAAACATCAGGGCTTTCCTCTGATCTTCAAGCAAACTGGCGATAGAATATTATAGAATGAAATTTAACAGAAATGCTTCATCAGAATACCATACAGTATAACAGTAACAATACCATATGACAAAATTATTACAATACCATGCGATACATTAACAAACAATGCAATACAATAACATACAGTGCAATACATTACCATACAATACATTAACATACCATACAACACATATACGATACAATACATTACCATGCAATACAATACCATACAACACATAATCATACAATTCTATATTATACAACACCTAATTATATTCCGGCCATTTGATTGGTCAATTGCTCGTCGATTGCATGCAAAATTCGCTCTATTGCACGCTATGAAATAGAACCAATTTGTATACCATACAACACATATATAGAATACATTACCATGCAATACAAAAACATTTACAGTGCAATACATTACCATACAATACAACACATATACAATACAAAAACATACAATACATTACCATGCAATACAATACCATACAACTGACAACACATTATCATACAATTCTATACCATAAAACACAGTACCATACAATTCTATACCATGCAATACAATACATTATCAAACAATTCTATACCATACAACACATTACCATACAATTACGATACCATTCCATACAATACAACACGTAAACAATACAATACATTTATCATATGGGTAGGTGAAGCAGTTTCACACTTTCAAGCAATAACTTCAGACTTGTTTAACAAATGATATCTACATCCCATATTATCCCTAATGGCTCATTATTTAAAGAAAAACTTGATTATATATCTCTATATCTTTTAAAAAAACTATTTCAAGGGGAACTTTTCAACCACACTTAAAACTAATTGACTGTGTGGGGTCTCTAATATCGCAAATATTTTCTTAAATTCTTCCTACACCAGCATCATATGGGTGACAGCCAATTCCTCATCCATCTCATATTTGAATTTTGTCCAAACTGCAGCGTATAAGCAAATAACAATCTTCCCATACACACTGTACACTGGAACAGATTAAGCAGAGTTGAATTTCAATATCTCACAAAGTTAATTATTTACAAGAAACACAATGATATTGATTTGAACTCACTTGACTTGTTCCTTAAGTCGTTGGTATTCTAAGAGGAGGTTCTTTAACGCTAAGATCTTATCTTTGGTTGTGACTGTCGCTGTGTCGGAACTTTCAACGTCATCGCCGCCACTCTCATCACCGTAATCGCCATCTCCATCTTCCTCATCATCACTATCGTCCTGCCTCATCTCGAGATGACGACAATCAGTGAAATGCTTCTCTTTCTTGCCGACATCCTCAACAAATTCTTCATCATCTGTTTGTGTTTCAGATGCTTCACTTGTAACCTCTTGTAGTTTGGAAGACCAGCTCACTTTACGATTTAATGTCCCAGCCACCACTTGTTCCACCGCTTCAGACTGCATATTCATGAAGGCAGACTGCATATTCATGAAGGCAGACGGAGGGAGGAGGAGTCTCCTAGTCTGTAGCCGTATGGCCGGCTCCCTCAAAGAAACGGAATTCCCCTCCGCCTCCTCTTCTCCCCCCTTCTCCTCCGTTGAAGTTCTTAATTTCCCGTCTCCCGGAATGTTTAACTGGGAGCTGAATGAGACTTCACGACCTTGGATATCCCCCAGAGAGTTATCACACGATCCACTTGATTTATTATGCGATTCGCTTGATTTCTCATGCGATGTTCTCCTCTCATCATATGACTTAACCGATCCCTCAGGTGACTTCACATCCAATGTGTCGCTTACTTCATAATATGGTTCCCTAGTTTGTTCACTTTGTGTTTCGTTTTCATCCACCAGTTCCCTGCAAGGGAAACAAAAAGCAAAAAATTAAAGAGGCATATTTACGAGTAAATTTCTCCGGGGCTCCATTGGTAAAAATTCTGCCTCCTAAGAACTGTTAATCTGGGAACAACAGATAGAAACATAAAACTGAAAATTCAAAACCAATTACCGTCTTGTAGGACGAGACAAGCTCTCTTCCACGCTCTCCCACAAACCAGCGTCCTGGAGTGAGCTACGTAAGAAATCCGGCCACTTTGGACGAGGTCTGAATGTACTGTGGAGAGAGAATAATAGTAATAATACAAACATGGTGTATGAAATCATACCTAGAATTCAACAATGTTAGCCCCTTCCAAAAGAATGCCAGTAAATAATGGCCCAGTAATAAAATTACTTACTACAGGCTAAAATCAATTTCTCTCACTAGCATTTTCCTGAGTTACATACAACACACATCGGTTACTATACAGGCTTTTGAGAGCACAGCCAATAATATTTGCTGGTCATAGGCAGTAAAACAAGGTTTATGTTAGGTATTAAGTGAATCATGTCAATTCTTAGATTGAAGAGTGCTAACCATACCATGTGTATAAATTCTTAATAATATCTACTGGCAGAAAATGGCCAGTTGCACAGTTCCTTTTTCTTCTAACGGCAAACAGCAAAATCCACTGGCAATTAGCCAGTAAATAGCCCAAATTGTTTTGGACCAGCTGGTTACATATTACATCAACAGTCCATATTCACTAGACTTTGAATATGTTACAATTTACATGTTAACGCTTTACACTATCCTAGCAAATTCCAACTGCATCCCTAGGCCAAAAATGGCCATTACTAGTTGCCCTGTTCATCAAACCTGATAACTCTTTCATCACCGGTTGCCCATACATGAAGAAAAACAACATTTGGCTGTCCTTAAGTGTGACCCAATTGAAAATTAAAAAAGAACAAATAAAAACAGTGAAATTAAAATTCTTGGATATTGTCAAATATTAAAATAAAGAGACAAATTGAATAAGCGCTATTACCTGTTTGATATCTGGAAGGACCCTTCCAACCAGGAATCTGAGCTTGGTTCCTTCATTACTCCTCCATCCCGTGTCCTCCTCATCAATGTCTTCTGCCTCCAGTGGAGAGCACATCGTCTCACGACGAGGAACGATTTACATGCAGCCTGAAGAGAAGAGAGGCAATGAGTTATATGAGATGCAGCCTGTAGAGAGAGGCAATGAGTCATATGAGATGCAGCCTGAAAAGAGAGGCAATGAGTCATACGAGATGCAGCCTGAAGAGAGAGGCAATGAGTTATACGAGATGCAGCCTGAAGAGAGAGGCAATTAGTAATATGAGATGCAGCCTGAAGAGAGAGGCAATGAGTCATATGAGATGCAGCCTGAAGAGAGAGGCAATGAGTTATACGAGATGCAGCCTGAAGAGAGAGGCAATGAGTCATACGAGATGCAGCCTGAAGAGAGAGGCAATGAGTCATATGAGATGCAGCCTGAAGAGAGAGGCAATGAGTTATATGAGATGCAGCCTGAGGAGAGAGGCAATGACTTATATGGGATGCAGCCTGAAGAGAGAGACAATGAGTTATATGAGATACAGCCTGAAGAGAGAGACAATGAGTTATATATATGAGATGCAGCCTGAAGAGAGAGGCAATGAGTCATATGAGATGCAGCCTGAAGAGAGAGGCAATGAGTTATATGAGATGCAGCCTGAAGAGAGAGGCAATGAGTGATATGTTTGCTTCTTTGTCTCAAGGCAAGAAGAGTTAGACAGGTTGTAAGGGCATGAGACAATGGCAGAAGTCCTACGTGAAATCTCTTCTGTTGTCTCTCCTCTTTTGGAATGGGATAATTTACTTTGTTAAACCAAGAATAAACCAATGACCCAATAAACAAGGCTTAATAGAGAGCAGTCAACCCATGCCTAAAGAAATTAAATAGGGAGAGAATGACACAACAAAATGGTTTGAATTAAATGACAACCCTTCGCCCCTCCCCCAACAAAAGTAATTCGCAGTGTTCTGGGGGTTGTGGTGATGCTAGAATATGCCTTTGATCTCTCAAACTAAACATGCTGACTAAACCTCTGAATAGGTTTGTAACACAGTAGATAAATGAACCCTTTAGGTAAAATTCATTGTAACCTACGAGGCGTCACATACGACTAGTAGTAACATTTGTCGTACCTTGCCCTGCTTCTCCGACAGATTTTTGACCCTCGTCTGGGATATTCCATCAGCTGTCGTTATCCACTTTCTGAGACCAGTCTCCAGCAACCTCTGGTGTCGTAGTACCATTGCGCCCTCTATTCTCTCCTTCTTTTCCCTTCTAGTTATGACATAACTTTTCCATGCGTCGAGTGCTTTCCCCTGTAGTACCAAACTCCAGTGCCATAGGGCGACATTGGTTTCTGCACGCTCCCTCAGAGATTGGGCATACTGAATTAAGAAGAGTATTAATATGTGCGGAAAGAATTTCAAACACTCACGCAACACTAGTACTTAAATAACATTACGACCTATACTCTGCCAAAATGTGGCTAACTACAGCTATTTAACAAACGTTCGAAAGATTTTAAGAAGGTTATATGAGCATAAAAATGTAACTAACATTTCGGTTCAATTGTATGATGCAATGAGACGGTTTCTAGTGTTTTAAATTACAATGCAAACAAATACCAGCTGTACTGAATTCTTCATTAGAAGAAGAAGAAAAAAAAAAAAAAAAATCAAAATTCATGGTTTGCCAAAGATTGACCAATTGTAAATCCTGAGGTTAACGAATATCAAATACAGGTAATATAACAATAAATAAACTAATAGGAAAAACACCAAAGAAATAACTACATGCTATACAATGCTTTAAAGATCGATCTTTTTCAGCCTAAAATCTTTGCAATGATACCAACAAAATTTCAAAGAGCTGATCAAACACAGCATGCTTTTACAATCTGGTCTTCCTTACTTGTTTCTTCCACAGAAGGAAAAACTTTGCCTCCAGTCTAGTAATATTCAACCAGGTGGACTGCTGGTGTAGTATCTGTAGTGATATAAACATGTACAGATAACACTGTAGTAACATAAACATGTACAGCTAACACTGTAGTAACATAAACATGCAGATTCGCCCAAAAAAGCTTTGGCGCACGATCCTTTGCCTAGTTTGCACCTGATCTATGGAATGCACTCCCCAATGACTTCAGGGCAGCTCCATCATTAAATGTTTTCAAGGCACTCCTTAAAACTCACCTTTTTCGAAAGTATTATTCATTTAAAACCTCCAGTCTTATTGTTTGTGTTGCCGTCTTACCAACTTTTTTATTGTTGTATAATAAATTTTATTTTCTATTTATATTTTGATAGTCTTATTGTTACTAATTTTCGGCTGTAACAGTTTGGTATTTTTAATTTCTGAATTTTATTGCTTAAATAATTATTGTTATGATATTTGTTTATTTTTGTTATTTTTATGATGCAATATTTTTAGGCTGTAATATTTTTAAGCTGTAATAACTTTACGTTGTCATATTTTATGCGATTTTGTGAAGTGCTTTGAGATCATTCTTTGATGTAGAGCACTTGTAAGAATAAATTATTATTATTATTATTATTATTATTAATAATATTATATTCAGCTAACACTATAGTAACATAAACATGGACAGCAAAACCAAGTCACACAACAAACTTTATCATCATTCTCAAATTGCAGGAAAACTTTTGACTACTCGCCCATGTTCCAAGATGATACAACAGTAGCATTTAAAAACAAACTGTTACATAGAATGTCAACAAGGTATTTCTCCCTGTGACCACAGGACATGTGTTAAAGTGAAGAGATAAAGGCTAAGCTAATCAAGGTTTGAATCAAAACAAAAACTTATTGGTAAAAAAATTACACAAAAGTAAAACTATTGGTTTAAATACTTACCAACTTTCTGGTTTGAATTTGTTTAAATTTCTTCCATCTCTTGAAAACATCTTTCATCGTCTTCCCATTAAAATGTTCCGTGGCTTTCTTAACAGCTGCTCTGAAGGCAGCGTGGTCTCTCCTCAGGAGCAGCCAGTCGCAGAAATACCGTCTCAGTTTCTCTTGAAATAGAGAAAGAAACAATAAATTCCTTTAAGGTTTAGTTTAGTCCATGGTGCATTTTTAGCAAGATTCATATATTTTACAGGTATCCCACAAGAGGCTAACAATTTTTATATATTGGAGCAGGACAAAGCTGACCCTCAGAGTAAGATCCACAATGTACTAATATACAGAATAATCACTCATACGAGAACATCCAACATGGATGAAGGATATTTTGAGGAGGGCTGGGGGAGGGGGAGGGGGGGGGTGGAATTGCTTAAATTTTCAGGATATTATTATCATACCATCACCACTGTTACTATATTGATTCCTCTTCATTGAGTCACTACATAGTAGTTAAGCCACACTGCATACTGTCATTAAAGGGACATACCAGTGGCAAGCAATGTGACACTTTCATGGAAAAGAAATATGCAGTATTCCAAACTGAAAATTTGAAAACCTTGATCTCAATATCTTGTCCCTGAAGTCAAGATATGGTTCATTGAATGGAACCTACTTTGATTGGCTCATTGCTCCATTCATTCCTGGAGTAGATCTCATTACTAAGGTGGTCTGTGTTTGATAACGGAAAATGTTCTCAAAAATGTTACTTTCCTAACTTATAATTTTCTTGTTGATTTATCTTTTGAAACCTGACACATCTGGAAGGTTTGCTTCAGTAGCTATCGAGATTCCCTGTCTTTAGAATTCCATCAAAATGCAACTATTTTGTAGAAATACTATTCACTCCTCTGTGAATAAGTGAGTTAGCCCAACAAAACCCAATTTCAACTGCACTGCCATGATGATGTTATTCCCACTGTTGTTGCCAGATGCAATCACAAAAACCCACCTAATTTGAAAAATAAACAAAATAATATATCATCAAGAAAAAAAGAGCTACCCTGTATGTGATTTTGAACTATATATGTAGAACATTTCTGGCCCCCCTTATTATGCAATCATCTTCATTCACCAAAATATCCCATTTAATATCCCTATGATGTCTTTAATACCTACATTGTGTCATACGTTGCAGGACAAGTTACGACTACAATGTCAATCACGTAATACTGATATCAATGTCTAATTACCTCGGTTGAGTCGTTCCAACGCTTCTCTCAGTTGATCCTTTTGTTTCTGTACTTTGATAGCACGTGTCAGCGTATACCGATGCCAGGCTTTGAATGATTGGCTCACGATCAGGTTACCATGGTGACTCTCTGCAACGTCCTGACAATGCCTGACCTTCTTGTGTTCCTGAACGTTAGACCTCCAACGATTGAATGCAAGTCTGCGCGAAAGATACATCGATAAATAGTTCATGATACACGCTCGCCGGACGGAGGGAGCGATCACCGGCGATTAAACATACTAAACTAAAAGTGGGCTATCGAATTTCTCTGTTTTAAGCCTACACAAAATGCTACATGAAGTATACTAGGAACAACAGTGATTGTACGACATGACACATTTCAATATCAAGGGTACACACATCTTCATCAAAACGTCAGGGGTGACGTATCTATTTAACATACATATAGCTCAATATGCAATCTGTACACACATTCATAGACCGGCAATATCTCTCTGTAAGTATTGCAAACTTGACAATCTGATTGGTCAATTTCTATTTAACACACCTATATCTCAATATGCAATCCGTACACACATTCATAGACTGGCAATATCTCTCTGTATCTATTGCAATCTGATTGGTCAATTTCTTCAGACGGTGAAGTAAATGTTGGTTCTCGAGGTTGGCCCCCCACACTGCCAATCTGACTGAACACAACCTTATTCACTGTGATCCTAGTCTTTGAAATATTCGCCAGCACATGCAATATTACTTTACTGTGATTGGTTTACGCATGTTGTAACTGGACAGTTCAGGTTAAGAACTTCCGTAAACTGACATCCACAACTGTACAACTGACACCTGCAAACTCAATGACTGCTGATCACAGGTGTTACACACACTGAGAGTTTCCAATAGCCGCCCAGCACATGCAAAATTACTTTGCTGTGATTGGTTTACGTTTGTTGAAACTGGACAGTTCAGGTTAAGAACTTCCGTAAACTGACATCCACAACTGTACAACTGACACCTGCAAACTCAATGACTGATGAGTAAAAGTGTATTATACAACACCTAATTATATTTCGGCCATTTGATTGGTCAATTGCTCGTCGATTGCATGCAAAATCCACTCTATTGCACTCTATGAAATAGAACTATGGGTTATACCTTTTTGATAGCACTTTTTTCAATGGTAAGAGAGCAGAGAAACCTGTCTGTTCAAAACAATATGTTTCATGAGTGCATTTTACATCCAATTATATCCAAATTTGAAGGTGTTGTATAAAACAAATAATGAATGGTAATTTGTTCCATTCAACTCGGCTGCGCCTCGTTGAATGGAACATTCCATCTTTCAACTCATGAAATATTTGCACTATTGCACAATGGAAACCATTCATTATTTGTATAACATACACTGAGAGTTGTCCGTTAGCCGCCCAGCACATGCAATATTACTTTACTGTGATTGGTTGACATTTGTTGTAACTGGACAGTTCAGGATAAGAACTTGACCCTTACCTCATTCTTTCCTTCATTATGCGGTTATATTTACTCTCCGAGATGGCCAATTTTGTCGTCTCCTCCGTTTGATAGACCTGGAAAGGATTAAGCAAAGATTGTTCTTAACTGTCGGCAATCATTTAAACACTCATGAATATTTATATATTCTATTGGGTGTCACATTTTGTTACTAAGTATTATTACTATTATCCAATCCGAAGTTCATTTAGGATAACCTCTATGCCAAAACGAAAGGAAAGGAAGTTATTCCAAATTGAGGTTGCCAACTTAGGCTGGATCTTAAAGCTCTTAAGTAATAACTCATTACCCAATAATCCCCGCTAAACACCCTCCACCCATGTCTTCAGTTGAAAACATCTAATATCTAAATCGTCTTACTAAGCGATCATTTAGGATCAGTGCTACTAAACTCATCATACCTTCCAGTGTGTCATAGCTAGATGCAAGATCTTCAAGTCGTGATACTGTTCGGCTTTCCGCATCGACGTCGCCTTTTTCCTTCGTCGTTGGGTGTCTTTCGTCCAAGCCGTCCAGACCTTACGCAGGATGCAGACGTTGTAGTGAATGATGGACATCCTCTCCTTTACTTTCCTTTTAAATACAAGTTTAAAGAAAATTTGCAAATTGCAAAAATCCTAGCAATTTCGATTTACGACATAATTTGAAAGACGAAAAATTTTCCAAATCAACATTTTCGAGGGTTTAAAAAGCTGTGCTGTTTGAGAGGTTTTCCAAAGTTTCAAGTTTTAAATCTAGGAAAGGTTGGATGCTTATTTCATCGATCAGAAATACTGAAAGTTATGATATCTGTTGTTGATTAAACTTAGGGACCTTTTTGTATTCATATCAAGGATTACATCACCCTTCAAGCCATGGACATAGTTTTAAAACCAATATTTATATAATACTTTCAAGCTATCCTGTATTTCTTTAAAAAACAAAACGAATTAGAACGCTATTAAATACATTAGTGATCTCACAAGTGATTCTCTTACGACACAGAATAATTCAAATGATATCACACACTGAAAAACACTATGCTAAATGGTGGCACATTTTCTACACAATGCAATTGTGTATTATAAACACACCAGTTAGCAACTTCAGTATTTTTCATAGCATATACAATATTTGCAAATAATTATTTGCATAATATATTTAAACTGGTACACAAAATGTTGACGTTATTAAGAATTCCCTTTATATATAACAAGAGTTCATCGCTAATGATTAGAAAGAACATGCATAAATTTATACTCTCAATCCAAGAAAAATCCTTTGAATAAAAATTTTTGGAAAATTTCCTATGTCCAGTTCCTTCGGTCTAAATTTATTTCAAAACTTCACTGACCTATCTTTTGTATCCTGTACAAATTCTCTCCACTGATCAAAATGTCGACGGCAGAGATGACGCTTGAAGAATCTATCTGCTGCCACCTTGTAAGAGATGGAAAACGAAAGAAGGAAAGAACAATTCGTTCAGATGAATGATGTTACACATCTTTGGTGAGTTTACCATTAAGATTAATCTGCAGAGCTGTCGAAACGGGTAGGAAAAATTGGGGGGGGGGGGGGTGTGAACAATGTGTCAGTGATGCTATATAACCTAGCAGGATTTGCTTCTTTATCACTTGGGTGATGTTGATGTGTGATGTGCATCTGTGGGCTATGGGACGATTAAAAGAAGATTTTTTGCCAATCAGTATTTTGCCATCAAGAGAAGTGCTCAGGAATAATAATAATGATATTATTCAATTTTTATATAGCGCTTTATACCAGCGTTAGGTCACAAAGGGTTTCACAGACGTTACATTACCCCTGGTCAATGATAACCTGAAGGAAGAAGTCCTTCAGGAATAAGTCATTACAGATGTATGATTTACAGGGCAGTGAAGCCTACATGGGGCAAGGGGAGTGGGGGGGGGTGTAGTGAAATGCTTCAAAACTCCCTCTTTCAATAAATAAAAAGTGCCCTTTTTGTACAAAAAAAAGCATGTTTCCATTTTGACAATTGTTAAGTCCCTTTTTCTTTTCCTTTTTTGAAAGTACCCTTCTTGTTGTAAACTTAAATAAAATTGTAATTAAAAAAGTGCTCTGTAAAAAAAGTACCATTAAATAAGTGGCTTGCCCCATCAAAGCATAAGTCATCGTACTCATTGCCCCTCTCAAAGTCTGCCCCCCCCCCCATCCCGCCAGAGTGCCCTGTGCCACCCCAGACGATGTACGATACGACAGTCTATGAAATTGATAATCAGGCAGGAACTGCTGGGAGGACCAACCATGTCATCTTACTCACTGCCCCTCTCAAAGTCTGCCCCACCCCTCCCCCCAGAGTGAACCTCCTGTTCCACCCCAGATGATGTACGATATGACAGTCTATGAAATTGACAATCAAGCAGGAACTGCTGAGAGGACCAACCATGTCATCGTACTCACTGCCCCTCTCAAAGTCTGCTCCACCCCCATGCCACCAGAGTGAACCACCTGTCCCACCCTAGATGATGTACGATACGACAGTCTATGAACTTGACAGTCAAGCTGGAACTGCTGAGAGGACCAACCATGTCATTGTACTCACTTGCCCTCAAAGTCTGCCCCAGACGATGTACGATACGACAGTCTATGAAAATGACAATCAAGCAGGAACTGCTTAGAGGACCAACCATGTCATCCTACTCACTGCCCCTCTCAAAGTCTGTCCCACCCCCTCCCCACAGAGTGAACCTGATGTCCCACTCTAGACGATGTACGATACGACAGTCTATGAAATTAACAATCAAGCAAGAACTGCTGAGAGGACCAACCATGTTATCTCTTCCACACAGGACATCATCGGTTCGATTCTTCCACAATATGAATACAGCTGTCATAGAATTCTTCTGATGGTGCAGTATGGCCTGTGAGAATGAGAAAATTGACAAGTTGAAAAAACTAGAATATCTTCAGTTCCTTCCTAGATTTAAGAACTGAAAGATATTAAAGCAGTAGAATTCATGAATATTTCTACCACAGAAGAAATGTAAGTACCTACTAATAGTCGCATGGGTTGTTACCCCAAAATAATTAGCCTTGGTTCCAATCATTACTGCATTAATACCTGTATGATAACTATAATAGACACTCTGTATGCTAAGAACATGGGACCGTGACAATTTAACTGCACAATCTCGTTCACAAAGGATGCATATTTTTGTCCCCTGACGACCTCATATGACCTTTGACCTCTATTATAAACTACTGAAAAGATGGTACTCATTGAGACTGAGGGGCACCTGTTACCTTTCTACCAGATTCAATGCTTTTGTTGTGGTCTAAATTTATTTTTACAACCTTTTCATATCTTGACCACTGGTGACCCTCAAATGACCTTTCACCTAGACCAATAACGAAATCGGTCAAGACACACATAAGGGGCATCTATGTACCACGTATGAAGTCCATATGAGCTACACAAAGTGAGTTATCATCAAGTTTACGAGTTGTCTCACACACACAGAGAGATACATACAAACATAACTAATCCATAAATTACTTCTGCCATTGGTAAGGAAACATCAATCCATCAACAATACAGAAGATGTACTTTACCATTCGTTCCATCGACCTTCGCTCAAGGCTGAGATGATACGTCTCCTTCCATTGGTTAAAAGCTGCATTCATCACATGATACCTTCAGGAGGGGGATGAAGAAAGGTCCACAGGTTTAACGGTCAAANAAAAAAATGCAGGAAATGTTTTGAGAGATATACCTGTAAAACCCCCCCCCTCCCCTAAAAAAAATGCAGGAAATGTTTTGAGAGATATACCTGTAAAACTGAATAGATTGGTCTGAGATCTGTCGTTTGACCTCTTGACCTTGTATATTGGCTGCTAGAGCGCAGAGACCTCTGTAGCATAGACCTCGTTGGTGATGAGCGTCAGCCGTCCTATAAGCATTCTACGAGAATATCCAGACGTAATATAAATCGGGGATAGGAAAAAATTGTTAGCATATAAAGGAAAAACAGATCAACAAAGGGGTATTTATTCTGCTGGAATTCTAAAAAAGAATTGTGAAATGCCTAATGAGGGCTGTCAAAATAGGCAGCACAATTAATCTAGCAGTAGAGCATGTACAGAATATGCAAATGACATGCATGTATTTGTTCTCTCATAAGATAATGGAAGGACTATCAGTTGTATTTGTAGGTTTGATCTGCTGGTGTCTTGTTCTATACCTGCCATAGTAATACTGCACTACTGTGAATTAAAATCTTGTTCTGTAATGATATGATTAATAACCTCCACGCATCCTAACAGTCAAAGGTTTATCTATGATAGCATAGGCTACTCTACAAAACCCTCATTCAGCCCCATCAAAACCATCTCACCATGTCAGAAGGGGCCCTCAAACATTCGAAAACTAAATTACGATCTTCCCTGCCTATAGCAAATACCACCTGAGTCCCCTATTTTTGGCCAAAAACGGGGGAGATTGAATATCTACCAGAGTTGGTAATGCTATCCATACTGAACGCTCCTCTGCACAAATTCATGATTAAACACACAGTGTACTATTCCAGCAGTCAAGCCAAACTTGTCTTTACGCACAGGAAAGTAGTGTTGGCCATTAGAGCACTAATTGCGTTTACAATCATACAGGTGACTGGTCAATTAATTAGGTGTGCTCAAGGATGAATCCTAATGGCAGTATTTGTTTGGGGTAGGTTATGCTTTCAAGTAACAAATAATAAATGCTTGAGTGAATTTGAGGAGGACTGTTTATTTATAGGCAGGCTTGACCGTCATGTATTCTAATTCCATCACTTGTTTGTCTTACTAAGGGATGAGCCTGGGATTAAAAAAAATCATGGAACTTTGCAAAAATTGCGGTATAGGCTCCAGTTTATGTATGCCACAGAGTGTTAGGGTAATAGTTTTTGTCCCCTGCCGGTTGGATATCCATAGGTAATGAAAAACATGCGAACGACGGATCAAATGATACAACGCTGTTGTTAGAAATTCACGGAAATTGAGAGGTGTAAATCTCGGAGATAGAAAAGAAATCAGAGATGTTCCGTGAATTCGCGGAAAAAGCTCATGCCTGCTTACTAACCTTTCTATGCTGCCTCCAGTTCAAGTACTGCTTCCAGGAGACCATTGTCTTCTTCAAAGTCAGTTGCCTACATTGAATGAAGATGAATGTGATTGACAAAACAATGAGATAATTTGTATTAAGTGCATTCATTGTAAACGAGTCATTGGACTTTTCAAAGAAGCAACTCAAAAGTTTTGTCAAAATTTATTCCCAATAGAGGTAAAAATACAGTGATTTTGATTGAGTCACTCGGTCAAACTGATAGCGACTTGACTCGACAGGATAAAGGCTACCAACTCGTGGATAAAAGAAGACTTTTAGAGTATGAGTCTTCTATCCAGCTAGGATATGTAGCCTATTATACTGTACAAATGCTAAGAAGTATTTGGTCTCATGACTAAGAAGTAAAAAAACACAAAACCATTCAGCAGGTTATAATTGACAACCAAATCATGACCGTAATAATTTCAGCGCTGTGTTGGAAATGCAAAATAGACATTATAGAAACCGGCTATACATTTGTACACAGTCTTAACGAAAATAGAACGGTTAGTTTGTTCTGTGGTTTGACGTGATTTGAAGTCACATGAGTCTTGTTCACATAATTGAGGAAGACAGAAGGGTCAGAGGCTCTTTGGTTACAGTGACCTTTGTGGTCTCTATGGTCATTTTGGCTTTCATGACACTTGGGACAGTTTCAATTGTTGCTTCCATGGCCATTTTACTACTGTATCCAGAATGACCCTAATGGCTTTTATGGCCACTTTACCTCCATTTATAGTAAGACAGTCCACAGATCTTTTAGCAACTATAAAAAACACATTTTTGCCTATAAAGCCACTGGTAGGTATAACCCCATCTTTAATATATTCTATTGTTTATATGTCAGGAAAATATGGTCGCTTAATAGGGACATAGGAAAGAAAACAAATTGGGATAAAAAGTCAAATTTTGAGATAAAAAGTCAATTTTTTTAGATTTGGGGACACTTAACTATTAAGCCACCGTAGTAAATAATTTAGTGTTCATATTTTATGTAGCAGTTTCAATTTTTTATTCTCACTGTATAATACAGTTCCTGTGTATTTTGTACAGGTGTAGCAATTTACGGTGCAATACCGGATAAATTATTTCCTGTATGTCTGTTCTCTCTTGGCTCTACCATTATTCAGCTACAAGGATGAATGCAGCAGCCTGCCATTATCTCTGTTCTTCTCTTACCTAAAATGGTATCTTGCCTTCTCTGTGTCTTCAAACATTTCACTTTCTTCCCGGTCTTCAATTCTCCTCATCCATCGAGTCCAAGCACGTAGTAACGTCTACCCAAAATATCATGAAATGATTATTCATCAGCAATCATGAATAAATGATTATTCATCAGCAATCATGAATATATGTTCCTCTTTATTAAATACTATCTATGCTTTGTGTAAAACCACAAGCTTGAAATCATTTAATGAATATTCATAGCAATCATGAATAAATGTGAAACGTGACTTCAGAATATATGTTCCTCTTTATTAAATACTATCTCTGCTTTGTGGAAGACCACAAATTTGAAATCATTAAATGACTATTCATTAGCAATCATGAATAAATATGAAATGCGACTTCAGAACAAAGGTTCCTCTTTATTAAATGCTATCTCAGTTTTGTGTAAAAACCACAAAATTGCTTTCAAATTCTGCAGACGGAGTGATCATTGCACAAATATTTCAAACAAATAAAGTAGTCGAGTAAATTAACTGATACTACTGTTAAGAGCTGGAGACACAAACCCAACTATTGTACTTAGCTGATATGACAGAAAGCAATGCGTTGGGGTTCCCTAACGGCAAATATACGTAACAGAGGGCGCTCTCATATCTATAGTCCCGCCAAACTTGACAAGCAGTTGCTACGAGTTTCAGTAGCATGGTGATACCACGAGTTGACCACCAGTACTGTAGTATTAAACAATTCGTAGCTATTGAAGAGGAGATCATTTGAAACATACGTCGAAAGTTTCACAGGCCAAAGTAATTGTCTTAAGAACCTACGGTTTACTAAAATATGTTATTCTTTTAATGAAACTGCGCAAGTGGCACCCTGAACTAATCAACCACCCAGGGCATCCGTTCAACCGGTGTGTTCGCAGGCTTGTGAGCACTTTCTTGCAATCGTGTCAATTTGATTCTGAGATCTGTATTGAAGGGTGTGAAGACTCGCGCAAAAAGAAACGTCTAATGCCTGTAATCTGACCTAGTTTCGAGTGAGGCGTAACAGAAGTGTTAGACACCACCAACGATCCCAGAAAATCTATAAACCTATAATTGCTATTTGACTTACTTCAAAGTGGAATGAGCAGATGTGAAGGAGGCATCAGAGGGGAACAGGAGTGTTTTTTAGAACAACTTGTTGACTTGTGCACTATTCACAACAAGTAAAACAAAAGCAACTGATGAATTGAAATAAAGGATGTCATTCAAAGTATCACCATTTTCCAGGATTTGGAGATTTTTTATTGGGCAAGATCTGTATGTACCAGCATTGAACACTTCAATGATGAAGTTTATTGTTATCTTAATGACAACCAGGGAGCGTGTGCACGTACATCATGGTGCAATACTAGTGACCTGACATTATACTGAGAAACCTGACACTATAACAATGAAGTTTGAAGGCCACCCTACTGTTAAATAAATATTCTGACTATAAAAACAAACATTCACATGATGCAACGTTGAACTGTAGGGTTTCACAACTTTATTGGACTTTCAACCTTTAGTGTTCAAAGGAGCTCATGTAAAGCAGCAATCTTGACATCTATGGACATCTGACAGTCCCTGAAGTTATGACAGTACTACAAGACTTAAAAAGGTAAGACAGACTTAAGTTGTAAAAGGCATTAACTTTTAACTTAATGTGCAGTATCTTCAGTTTCAAAACAGGTTTTCATAGACTATACAATCTTACAAATCAGCCAAAAACTTAGATAAGGCGGTAAAACCAAAGCTAGAAATACCCACAAAGAAATGTACGTACCAATTATATATTAAACTAATCATTGGAAATATCTGGCATATTCCAAAACTTCACAAAAACGTATCAAAATTATTAACCACTTTTAATACCGTGCATCAAAATGTATCTAATCCTTTTATTAACAGATATGAAATCTCTAATATCTCAAAATGGAATCTTTAGATCGATGTCACTAGTATTTTAAGGGTGTGAAGACTCGCGCAAAAAGAAACCTCTAATGCCGGTAATCTGACCTAGTTTCGAATGAGGTGTAACAGAAGTGTTAGACACCACCATCGATCCCAGAAAATACACACACAACTTGCTACCGTCGGTAATAAGACACTAGAGTACAGTCAGTATCATACAGCTACGGTCAATACCCACAACACAGTGTACAAACAAATACAGCGATGGACATCTCAGGTCCAGCTAAATATAACAAGGTATCACGTTTCATTACTGTCTGCATTTTGTAGCGACAAGCAGAAAACTTCACTTGCAAGCAACGGAAAATTAACTTTTTCAGAGCGCGGCACGCGGTTTGGGGCGAGTCTTCAATGCATTTAAAGCAGTGCAGCTCATGCAAATTAGGACCAATATGACAGCGCCCTCTATGAAATATCGCTGGAGAATCCTGTTCATGGGCTTTATCAGTCAGGTTTTCATGTCAAAAAAAAAAAAAAAAATTGAATTTTTGAAAATAAGAAAAAGTGTCTAACATGTGAAGATTACCATGGGAACTCTGATAACTTTAATGTTAATTAATGTTCACTTTATTTGCTCTGATCCAATCTTATTTTTATTTGAATCATAAAAGTTTACTTAATTACATTTAATTAAATGCCTGGAAAGGGACTATTTCTTGCTTTAAGGTTATAAGGGACCAACTTTACCTGTTTGTCGTGAAAATCAGCTGCTTGCTCATTCTGCAACAGTTTTAGTCTTCTGACAATGACTGTTAGCTTCAGCGATGAGAATGCCAGTTGCTATATGAAATGAAATGTTTTGTCATTTTGTTTACTTCAAACCAAAAACTATATAAATAGACCAGGATATGGCACAACGCAAAAAATGAATAGGGTATACACAATATTCATACAAACGTTGTGAGATAACTGAAGCATTTTAAACTATTTTCAACAAATCCTCTTTTGTCATGTCGAGGCTATTATTTTTGCTTGTTAGCTATTTATCGGCCTGGGAGGCAGTTTATTTACTTAGCAGCCACATATGCATGTGGGAGCCGCTGACTGGCTTATAGCTTACACTTCATCCCGGGCGGGCATTCTAATTTACAGTTTTAACTCACGTTGGATTTTGTACAATTTGGAAGACCATTTCAGACGGGAAAACCGTGGATATCTCCCGGATGAAAAATACACTTTACTTTGGCCAGCCAGGGATCGAACCTTCAACCTCCAAGATGCTAGGTGTCATTGGTTCTGGTAACACTGCCTTTATCCACTTGGCCATAGCACTGGTTACATTATATCATTATATCAATGTATTAATATATATA